>NW_010587140.1:138150-166872 GCF_000705375.1 Tinamus guttatus | reverse complement strand
TGGACTTAGAGATCCAGCAAACTCATCTCCAGGCTCTCATGACTTTGAATCCTAATTATTCAGCATACCTTTCTTTGGCTTTAGACATGACCTTGCTTCACTCATTGCCATCCAAAATACTTCTGCAAAGCTCCTTTTTCAGATT
Source organism: Tinamus guttatus (assembly GCF_000705375.1). Next base: position 166,727 of record NW_010587140.1, on the reverse strand, counting down.
TCTAAATATCAGTACTTGTGTTGGATTATAAAGCTGTTATTTGGCTAGTTTGTCCATATTCCCTTAAACCTGAGCTGCTGGTCTACATTTTCAAAATCGTTCATAGCTCGTGTACACAATATTTATCATTTTCATTCTCACATCAGTCTGGCTATCACTTTTGAAGTTTTCAAAGGTGGTCCTATTATCTTCTTGAGCCACTCTACCTCTTAACTTAAATTGTAAGATCTTCAAGGCATTCTTTGCACATTTCCTAGGACCGGTGCAGGTGGTTAGTAATTATTTTGTTATAAATACAAATCTGTGATTATTTCTATTGCAGCTCATGTATGTCATCTTTTTTTCCATTTCCAGAAAGCTACTCATGTCTTGGTTATTTAAGGCTCCTGGTCAGTATAGCTCAACTACAAGGCAAGGATTGTAAGAACTGTTTCAATAGCGTAATATCCCAATGGCAAACCTTACAATCTTGTCATTGAGAGAGACAAGACCATCCTGAGGACAGACTAGGATGCATCTCACTCAGGTGGCTCTTGCAAGCAAGTCGGTGCCTCCCTTGCTTGACCCAGGTAGTCTATCTTGAAATGGTTCAGCATTTTTGTGCCCCTGTGTTCCCTAGCCATAAAAGATCATCAGACATCTCATGTTTCTTTATTTTTTTATGTATGTATCTTAACAATAGCATAGGAACTAGCTTCTCATTATTTTTTTTTTACAGATGAAAAATATTGTGAGCCTGAGATTAGGGGCTATGTTCAGCTGCACCAGATTCACAGTCACCAGTCGCAATGAGTGCACACTTAAGCCCCCTGGACTGCTCTTCAGAGACACCTAGATCTTGTTCTTGACAATATACAGATGCTTAAGGAGAGTTTAGGCCACTGAAATACTGCTCTCTGCAATTCCTACAGGATTTATGTACCACGTCAGGAAATATACCTCCAAAGGCCTAGGCAAGAGCCTTACAAATTTCCTCTTCCCTAGCAGAGTTTCTTTTCTTCCCTAGCAGACTTTTACTAACTACTTACATTTTTTTTTGTATCAATAATTTAGACTTAGATTTCTGAGAGAAAAAGATCCATTTTTTTATGAGGAAAAGATCAAAGGTTTTTATTGGACTTTGTCATAAGGACTCAGCTTAATTCTTTCAGACATTCAGAAAGAAGACCCCATATTATTTCTGTGCAACTTTCTCTTAAGCAGAAAAATAAGAAATATGTTAGGTTTACTAATGTAGATTAGCTGCTTTGGACTAGTAATTTCCACAATATTTGCAGCTCAGAATATACATTTGTGTGTGTGTGTATCCTTACATAAAAATGACAGTTTGTCCATATTTAAGGACTAAATCGCAGTGTTGGTGCATATCTGAGGCTGGTATGACACATGTATGAATACAGCAGGTATTACTAAAGCTGACTGTAAATTCAAATGATCTTCACTGGGCCTCTTTTGGTCACTTATTAGTAATTGTTCCCCTTGCAGCTGCTGTTTATACTGATCTTAGTTCCACTTTTTTTTTTTTCCCACTCAGATGTGGCAAGAGCAATTGAATTACTGGAGAAACTGCAAGAATCGGGAGAAGTACCAGTGCACAAGCTACAGTCCCTAAAGAAAGTGCTGCAGAGTGAGTTTTGTACAGCTATCAGAGAGGTATGCGATTGAGACTTTTAGCCATTTCTTAGAATGCCATCCACAGTCCTAAGAGGAGAAGTGGGCTTGCTCTCCAGTGCTGGAGACAGGAGTACCTTGTGTAAAGGAGGATGGATCTGAGATGTGTCTCCAACTGCCTATGTGCAGTTACTGAAAAGCAGAAACAGAACAGTTGCATCAGCAAGCCCTCAAGCCTGCAGCAATTGGCCTTGCTAAGGAGAAGGAGTGATTCACTAGTACTTTGGCATCCTGTTCATGCTGTTTGAGGGTCTGCGCTGACCTGTCCAGTGCTCTGTTGGGATCTGGGGATGGGACAGATTGGGTCAGTGCAAGCTAAAGTACATCTTCTTTGAACTAAGGTGTGTGATATGGGTGGTCTATAAAATCAGTGCCATGAAAGACAAATGATGTGAGCCCTGAAGTGAAGCTGATAAATGAAGCTAATGGGAATCTTACAGTTGAATTCAATGGTCAAGTCCCAGTGGGTCTCACTGCATGTGTCACATTCTTGTCAGATTGCTAAGAACTGTGATCCTTATTCTCCAAGCCATGGCCAGGGAACTTCGTAGCTCTGCCCAACAAGAGATAATAAGTGATGGCTACCTCCTTCCAGACAGGCCTGGACTCCCATCCCCACATACATACAAACAATATCTTTAAAATAGATCATTTTAAAATATTTCTCCGAGTTGATTTTTGGACAGAAGCTGTAAATAAATATAATGTTGTGTCAGATTTTTTGCTAACTAAACTGAATACAGTTAGCCGCCAGACTGAAGTGATTCTAACGCCCTACTGGAAATTCAGTAAGAACTTCTCTTTTGGTTTATTTGTCTAATGCCTGGAGCTAATCCTCCTTCCGTAAAATCAATAGGAAATCTATTGTTACCTCAGTGGTAGCAGGATTGAACAGGATAACTGATGGAACTGGATAACTCGCCACCAGCAGCACATTGATTGAATAGCCCGCTGGGTGAAGGGAAGGAAGAAAGAGCAGACATTAGTTTAATAAGCAGAGTGCAGCACACTCTTTGTTTTATGGAATATATTCTTCAATGTGAGGAACAGAGGGAGGTTTCCACTTAATTAGATGGCAGTTGTGTAGGCTTTTTAAAAGGAATACTGTTCCATCACAATAAATAATGGTACTATGTACCCTGAAAAGCTGATGCTCTGACTAGTCCTTTCATTTAACCAACTAAATGCTTCTTTAATTGACCACAGAGCATTGAAGAGTCATTTTTCTTCAGAGTCTACCACTCAAGTTGTGATGAGGAATTTTCTGTCTCTGCAGTGTCACCAGTGAAATCTTAACAAATGGATGTTCATCTCTGGCAAATATTCTTAGTAGGAGCAAATGCATAGTTTTTAGAAACAGGTACAGAGTCTAGGAAGAGGAGAATGGCTTGGACTCTCAGTCCAGTGAACTGAAAGCAGATCTTGACTATCATTTCAGTGGGCACAGAGTGTTGTGTGAACACATGACAGACAATCTAATTGCTATTACTGTCTTGTAAATAATGGCTGTCACTTTAAGAAGTTTATTATTATTTGTTTAACAAGAGCTGGCTGGTGATGATGAGCATTTAGGTCAGTTGTACCAACTTGTTAAACAGAGAGATTATTAATACCATTCTTGACTGTATACGTAAATATTTTCTTAGAGGCAATTTTCAAATATGTTAGGCTTAATGGCAACATTTAGGGTGGGAAGGAGAATTGCCATATATACACTGCCAGTGCTTAAGGTTGTTCAATATACAGCTCCTCTTTTCTGTTATTTACACTAAGCCCTTGGCAAATATTTAGACTGTAATTTTGTTGTTTCCCTACTAGGAGAGTTGTTTGAAAATTCCAGCAAAACCTTTCTTCCATCTCTTAAAAATCTTTCAGAAAAAGTGGAATTTTTGACCGTGTTAAATTGTTAGACCTCTCCAGGCATTGCAGAAGGTCTGGGAGGATGTCTAAGCTGGGTCATGCCTTTAAGTCAGTGGGATCCATCTTGGGTGGTTTTCATGTGCCCTGGAGTTTATGAGAAGCTGGTGGCTACATTCCTGAGCAATAAAGTCTTTTCTAGAAAGCAGAAGCTGGTCAGAAACTTTCCTGCCATTGCTCTCGCAGTTGTTTATCTTTTTTCTTGGGCACAGGACATAGCAGAGTGAAGCCTAGCTTCTTGTTCCCTTATTTTATTTTATTAGCAGGTGCTAATAGAATAGGAGAAGAGCTGACCCTACAAGAGAAGGCACAGCAGTCAGGTTGGGAGTAATGCTAAAGTTATTTGGAAAACAGGAGCCTTCCTGGAGAAAGCAATGAAGTAGAGAGGGCATCAGGAGTGAGGCTGGTATAAGTGAAATTGGATGAAGAGCAGGCAAATTCTGGAAGGGCCTGCCGCTGCTCTGTGTATGCAGAGGTACAGGTTGACAGTGGGACATGTAAGTTGCATCATGCAAGATCTGAATCTAACTACCATTTATGAGAAAATCACATTAGATGGGTTAAGGCTGTCTCTTGTAGTCCTATAAGTTCCGTAATGGATGAGCTTTCCAAATTATTTTTCTGTTGTAGTCAAAGAATTTATGGACTCTGAACTATTCAGTGAGTTTGATTGTTAGAATATGTCCCAGAGAAATTCAGTTTAGGGCTGTGAGTGCACTGTGAGTGCAGGTGAAATGATCTAAGGCAAAATATGTCCCCTACTCTTGATTAAATGTGACTTGTTCCTTCTGTAACCAGGGATTATTTAACTGTAAAAGCAATAATGTCTTATGATCTATTAGTTTTAAAATCTAATCTAATGTGTTGGAATCTATTAAATGGCTATAATGAATTGTATTAGTGGAAACTTATTTCAAGTTCAAGCCGGGAAAACAATCCTCCCATTGAAATCACCAAGAATATTGTAGGGGTAGAATCTTTTAATAGTGACTAAGTGAATGAAGTCACTTTAAAATAGAAGTATTATGGCGTTTTTCTAAGATGCTGGGTTAGGAAATGGTAATTAAAGGTACTCACTTGATACCACCAGTTGAAGCCTTTTGTAGGGTGCTGGTAAGGCAATTGCATTAACTCTGGAATTAATGGAAGTAGGTGAAGTATAATATGGCCTCAAGATACTTTCTTTTCACTCGAAGCCCCAACCTTCCCTAGTTCTACCACAAATACCAGAAGACAAGTCAACTGAAGTTTGGTCACATTAAAATTTACTTTGAAAGCAGTTTATAGCTGCATGACCAAATGACCCATTTCAAAAGCTCCCTAGGTGCAGACAAATTAATTAGCCTTTTATTTAGACCTGTCCCTTGGCAAAAGATGGGTGATTATCACCCACTACAAAATTAAGTTCTTTCCCTGGTGTGTATTTTTATTATTGGTTCAAAGCTGATGACATATTGTAGTCTTCTGATTGCTGCAGATTACTAAGAAGGATGAAGTGCAAGCTGCTAAAGGGAGTGCATGATTGCACTGCTGAGAGGGTATATTCAGATACAGCATAAAACCAGGCAGCCAGAGTTGATGAAGTGAACCCCTGCTCTGACAATAAGCCTTAAAGTGCTATAGGCAAAGAAGTTAAAATACACAGCTGAGCAAAAGCACACTAAATCATCAACATAGTGTGTGGCATGCCTTTGCAGATTAGGGCAATTTCATTTATTGTTAACATCTGGGGATCAGTGCTGAAATGCCAGGAGAGTAATGATATGGGTTGATAAACCCGTGCATCTTCCGAGGAGGGGAAGTTTTCTTTTAAGCTGATTCTATAAATTCTGTCTTTCTGTATGGTAAACAGTTGTGTAAAATACAGATGTATCAGGCTTTCCTTCTACCATTCTCCGTTTTCCATTTCAAGATTAAATCTATTTTTTTTCTGTGTGCATGTTATTTAAAATAAAATCTGACGGATAAATATCAATAGTGAAATGAATTGCTGTATTACATTTATCAGTATCAAATGTAATCAGGTCAGAAAGTGTGTATAAAAATCTGACATAGCAATCAGAAGCACAAGAATATCCATTACTTTATTCTATTAAATATCAGGTCATAAGCCAGCAGAATTTTTGCAAGATTGGGTCACTGGCAATCATTTCATCATAGAAGAAGCAGTCAACACAAAATATACTACTGTTGTTGCATGAAGTTATTCTGTGGAAAAAATGTACTCTTTCTGAAGATGGTTTGTTTTCTTCTGTAACTTAAAACTTGTATGCTTACTATAAAATCATTTTGTGACTATAAAATTATTTTGTGGTCAGAGCATCTTAAAAATAATGAAGACCACTAGTGGAATTCAGATACAAAAAATGGCATTGGTAGAAGACTGATGACGTCTTGATTCCCATCTGGTTATTTTAGAGATATATTTGATTACAATATGTAATGCTGAGAACATGGTTTTACTATTTGGTAGGAAAGTTTAAGAAGTCTGTATTCTTTCACCATACCTGGTGAGTATATTTAATTAATGGTGGATTATAGGGCATTATTAATGCATGGATTTCCATGCCCTAGCAGTCTCGATTACTAGAATCCCAGTACTGCTAATGCACAGTGTATTATTATCTGGTATTTTCTCAAACTGCCTACGTGTGCTCTATATTATTGACCCTGATATCTGGCTTTTTGAATATTAGAGAGACACATTGAGGTTGCTGGGTGGTGAAAGCTGACTCTAGTGATATTGTGCTTATTAAATTATGATGCATAAATGACAGCAGGAAGCTGGCTGGAACCCATAGCTGTTCACTTCAGACACAAATCCTAATATTTTAATTTAATGCTTTTTAAATGGCTGTACAAAATGTAACAGTCTGGTTATTGGCTGGACTCAGGTGAAACTTCTCATTAATTTCTTCCATTAAAATGATTCATTTAGAATTTTAATGTAGGATTCCAGAAGTGATATAAAAGTGATAATTTTATTGTATTTCAAGAATTGCAAGATCACTTTGTTCAGTTTACGATATAGCGCTCTTCCTCTGGCTCCCAGACCTAGCTTCTCAAAGGCATATGGCATTTTTTTCTGCCCCATGAATCTTATTTGCAGTAAAAATAGAGGTTCTGCAGGCCAAAAGCTGTTGGCCTGAACCAGAATTTAAATTCTGCCTTCCATGACCTTTTCAGTCACGGGAGGCTAAATATTTATTACAGAGAAGGAATAGAATTCCATTCAGTCTTCAATTTCCATGCTGCAAACTCAGCTATCACAATAAATTAGAAGATGATACTTTGAAATATATAAATATAAATATAAAAGTATAGAGAAGATTTACAGACAAAGATGTAATTCACAGCATGGAACTATGATTTAGGCTCAGTAGGAAGCCCACTTTGAGGGCCACCTTTACCCATGCAAATGAAGGTATTAGTCAGGATTAAGTAAAAGTGGTATATTGCACTTCTAATAAGATAATTAGTAAACAAAAGGACAACAGGACAAATCTCAAGAGTAAAGCAGGCAAGATTTGTCTCTCAGCTCAGATTCGTACCTCAGGTCATGAAGACAGTATGATTATATTAGCGTGATGCCCCATTAGGCCAGCTGGGAAGCAATGTTCTTGTTAGGCTAATCTGCTGCCTTGTTTTGCTGGTCCAGATAATATCTTACTCCAAATTGCTGTACTGTTGCTTTAGTAGTAGAAGTCTTGCTACAAATACAGATTTGTCCTCAAAAGTATGCGGAAGCATAATTGCCTCCAGTTGCCAGTTTTTGCTTTTGTTAGGCAACATTAAACATGTTTTAAAGAAATTCGTATTATTGCTAAAGATCTCTGTGAGCTTGTATTTTTAGCACCCTTATTAACACAGGATGAAATTAGCAGTTTTCAACACTGAATGACCAAATATCACATAATTTAGAAAGTCATGTTGGACTTTCTAATGACCAAATTCATTAATATTTGCACATGTTTATGTGTGGATTAAATTGTACCTTTCATTAAAATTAGTGTTGCTGAAAATTAATTGCACAATTTTTGAATTTTTTTAGATACTGAGGTGTGTTTTATTCTCAGCTGAACCAGTTCCCTTCAGTTTCCTGGCGGAACCATTTGCAAGAGACTGATCCTTCACATTTTTCATGCGCAGCACACCAAGCCTCTTCAAGTAACGTGGCCTCCTGCCACTGAAAGCCTTCAATTTCCATCCTTAGCTCTGGGGTTTCCAGGATTGCACCCAGGAGCTGTAAGAACCATGAAAGTTCAGAATCACAGATCCTTGTTTGGTCAAATCTGTGAGCACACAAGATGCTTTGCAGGCACAGTGGCTGGGATTTGTCTTTCTTAAAGTCTGAATCCTTCAAAACTCCCTGTTTTAGTCAGTGGAGAGAAATAGGTACTTTGAAGGCATAATTAATCTAACTAATTTTAGACATCAACATTAGGATAAAGTGCACCTCTAAAGTGCCTCTTACTTCTCCTTGACTACATAGGGAGCCAGTGCAGATGGTAATTTATAAATGGTAGATATCGAATTTGGCCATGAGTCCTGCTCACTGTGTCAGAGCGAAAGGTCACATAAAATAACGATTAAAAATTCTGCTAGATCAGTACAGGCTCATCAGTCTTTGAAAAGGGCATTACTTAACTTCATTCGATCATGGTGCTGGTCTGGCCAAATGGTAATTGTAGATTCATGTATGATGCATAGAGGGGAAGAGCTGTGAGCTTTTAACTAAAGGCAGGGTGAAAAAAATGCCCCATTTCAGAAGGTGAGCTGCTTGCTTCTTCTCCTTTCACCATGCTATATTGGGCATTTAGAAGGTTTAGAAGCTCAAAAAGGTTAGAAGCCAAAAAGGTTGGCTGTTAGCATAGCCAAATAGTATTTTTTTTCTCTAAAATCACCCTACTGTGTTCAGACATGTAGTGTTTCTTAAAATCAGTGTAATCAGAAATTAGGCACATTTTGGAAAACAATGACGTTTCATTTACCTCTTTACCTCTTAGAAGAGGTTGAAGCAGGACACTGTTGTTTGCAAGCCATGGATGGCCTGAACAAGGGCTTTGGGAATAATGACCTTGTCACTCAGCAGATGGCCTTCGTTAATGGCAAATATACATATTTACCAAGCAGCCCCAGCATTATCAGAGAGGAGGCTTTATTAAGTCCCTGTGCAATTACTAGATCCCCATGACTTCCATGCCTGCGCTGCAAGAGCTTTAAAACAGCTGCTGTTGTCACTTTTTTTTTAGCTGCCTGCAGCTAAATACATTGATTTCACAGATGTAGTGCCCCAGAATCTGGGGCTGCATTGTGTCATTGATCTTTGATCAGTGCTGTCTCCCGTTGCTTTTGGGTAAAGATAAATCTTCAGAGTTGGCTGATGGCTGTGTATCTTCCTGCATTTGTGCTCTGCTTGCTTAGCTGTGTTCACAAAAGAGGGTGCCGCAAATCACCTGCAACTTACAGAAGCAATTCAAAACCATGCCCCGTTTGTAGCTGTGTTTATCTAGGTTACTAGTGGTGCAGTGGTGATGTCCATAGGTGTGTGCACAGCTGCAGTTACGTGTGCTACAATGGTCATCGTGACGGAGCACTGTAATGGAGCATCCCCACGTCTTTTTGTTTGCTTCATGTTACCAGTTCGCTTCATTGATGCAGGATCATACTTGATTACATAAAACTTAGGAATAAACAGAGTAGCCTTTGCTGCAGCTCATCTCAAGTTGCTTCTTCCGCATGGAAGAAATCAGCAGCTACGTGAACTGCTGAGAAATATTTTTTATTGGCAGTTTGTGGAAAGCCACTGTACCATCAGTATGGGATTGCAGTTTTGCCTTGATACTGCCTTGGTACCATCCTACCCCCACCTAACAGAATCACTGAAGAGACTTGAGACATGCTCATCCATCTCAATTTTTAAATTGTACCTTTAAAAAGTAATAAATTGTTAAATCTATCTAAAAATTCGATTTTAGCTGGGTTTTGGATTGTATATAAAACAAGAAGTATCAAAAGTTTTCTTTCTCCTTTCCTTCTCAGTTGGATAGGAACACTTGAAATGCTTTTATGACTGACTCGGGCTTGGTCATGCTTCATCCAGGCATTGATTTCGACAAGACTTTGAAACATGGCTATTGCTTCCTGCATCCCTTACAGCATATAAAGACTTACAGAAACAATGGAGGAAATCAGTGTTTCTAGGTGCTCGTCACACTTCTGAACCCATAAGTAATTCACAGAGAGTTCTGAGGTGGAGTTCAGAATCACGACCTGTGAACTGAGGTGGCCTTCCGAGAATTAGCTAGTTAGCACATGTTGCTGCTTCTGTAGTCGGTGGTGTGTTGCAGTAGAGACTGCAAGAGACTTCCAGAATTTTTCTAAAGTTCGGTGATTCCAAAGCACAGAACTGAGACACCTATCACACTATTTTCAAAGGTGCCAAATCATAGTTGCCATTGACTTAAAGCAGAGTGTAGAACAGTGTGTAAGGGGCATGAAATGAAAAATTACCCTAGTAATTTTTGTTTATTGTTCCTAATATAAATAAGCTTTTTATTTGGAAATAAAAATGTATTTTATGTTACTTTTAAGAGGGCATCAAGCCACTTCCCATTGACTTCCAAGTGGCATCTTCAGTCAGAATCTTCATTGTAGGAGAGTAAAGAGGATACTCTGAGGTCTCAAGTGTTCTAACAGGGACATTTCAGTTGGGGATATTTCAACTGACTCATCCTGTACGTGTCAGTGCTCACACCAGAGCAGGGGATGTGATGCATGAATTTCCTGGTGCATCTGCTGTGTTCTTCTGTTAGCACAGAAGGAAGACAAGGGATTCTGGCCCAGCCTGAAACCCCTGTTGGGCTGTTTCTTGGACCGGCGTGGCCCTTGAATGTCAAGAGCTCAAGCACCAAAGCTTTGCTCAGGTTTGCAAGGTACTATCAGAGCAGGGTGAACACTGTCCCCTTCCACACATGAAGATGATTAAGAGCTTGAGCACATCGTATTTTAGGATTTTAGCTGAAGCCTCCATAAAATGGTCCACCCTAAATTAAAATATTTTACCCTTACACTGATTGTACTTCATTTATTTTAATGATGTTTCAGCCCTGTGCCTTTTTTCCATGCTGCCTGAGGACAGCTTAATAATGCATCACATTTCACATAATTTTTTTTCACTCTGGCAAAATGGAGCTAGTTTCCCCCATAACCTTTTCCTTCCCCAAAAGAAACATTTTAATAAAATATCCACTAAGAAATTTTAAAAGCCAACATTTGTAATATTTATTTCATGTGTTCTGAAATTAGAGCTGTCACATCCCCTCAGGCTGTTAAATGAGACTGCGTTCGGTTACAGGTTTGAGCTTTTAAAGGAATTAGCCTCCCTGCTGCATAAGGCAGCTCGACACGCAGTGATGCCGCGTGGAGAGGGTTGTTCTGACAGCTGTGGTAACGATGCAGGTGTTTGGCCTTGGAAACAGTAAACGTTTTTCCAACACAAACACGAAACTGCTGTAACTGCTCACAGGCCATCGTGAGCCTGTCGTACCAAAGCGCTCAGTGTGCCAGCAACCTTGGATGACCACAACCTCGAGTGACCAGAGCAGATCAGATATAAATAGCTCATTAATGCAGACTAGTTGTCAAAAAGCAGCTTTTTCTATTCAGTAGCTGCAGGAAATAACTTATGCAATGCACTTTTTGTATTTCTAGTAAGCATCATAACAGATCACATGCCTTTCTCCAAAAGGTATCTTTGAACCATTCCAACTTCACTGTACTCATTAAGTATCCATTTGTTTTGTCCATTTTTAAGGCAGTATTTTGTTCAAAGATAGTGAGAGTAGCCTATGGTGTGCAGTGTGTTTCTGTGTGAGATCCCTAACTCTGCTTCCGTTGGAAATAGCCAAGCGTGTGGCACAGGCCCCTAGCACAGTAGGCAGTTGGGAGGCATTAGCTTGAACAACTGTGTTTGTGAAAAGTCTTAAATGCATTTCAATTTACCTTGAAATTCCTGCATATGGAAGCAGCATCCGTGATATTCTTTTACCAGCAGTGGTTTTATAAGATTGTCAATACCCCTTGCAAGGATTGCAATTCAGAAAGACAATCTCATCAAGTCCTTGTTCTCCTTAGTCATTTAGATTACTCCCTCCTCTGTTTTCTTTTTTAACTAACAAAGATAAAACTATTGCCACTATTAAAAAAAAAAAGAACAGTATCAAGACATCAAGACATTCTTGAAATGTAGCTGAAAAAAAAAAAAAAAAAACGTGTTTCACCATGGAACTGTTATCTCTTGGACCATGGTTTGTGGCTGTGTTTTAGTACAGGATCTTATTTTTCCAATTATCTTTGCCCAGTGATATGGTAGGCCTACAGTCTGAATTGGGTGCTAAAGTACAGCTCTGGGAGTCTGTCAAGGTGTGAGAATCAGTGCATCCACCTCCACACACATGCAAAATATATCGCAGTAAGAATGGAAAATTCAGGAAAGAGATTGTGAGAAAGGAAAATAGGCCAAATAAAATATTAAAGGGAAAATGGTAAAAACAAGTAAAGGAAAAAAGAATGACACTCTTGGTTTGTGCTGTGGGTGGAAGTTTGCTGTGGAAAAGAAAGCAGTTTGTGGTGCCCCACGGGCAGTCAGCAGCTCCGCACCACGGCTGCGTGGGAGCCCCTTGCTGGCTCCGTCTGCCCCCAGGAGCAGCTCTCAGCCGCGGGTGTCACGGTGTGCAGGGCTCACCACTTGGGTCCAACGTGGGCTGAAGGGCTGAGAATCAGGTGCAGAGTTTGGGAAGAGGGAAGAAGAAGAAGGGCAGCAGCTGGGCACTGTAACACACAGAGATGAGCTCTTCTCAGGGTGGTAAGAGAAAAACAGCAAGATATTCCTATCTACTCAACATCTTAGAAGGCAGAAATATTTTCTTCTTCTTTTCTAGTAAGTGGAGCCAATTATGAAGATGGAGAATCAGGGTAGCTGATGTCAGAAGCATTATAATGAAGTATAAGGAAATATTCCATAATTAAAACAGTGATCTTTCTCCTATGACGTAGCCTCAGTTCTGCGAGGATGCATACGTGTATGCTGTTCTGTTGACGTGACTGCATAAATGCAATGAAGCCGATTCTTTTTTTTAAGGGCATTCTACCCCTCCAGGTCTACATTTCAATATACTCTGTCCTTGGTTTGCCTCCTGGTGTTACTGGAATACGTACTCATTGCTACAAAATATCTCTTCCCTCCTGATGTCTAGACCCAGCTGTCCTAAAATCCACTGAGCATCATTATTATACTTAGAATTGCACTTAGACTTGCATAAGATTTCATCAGGGAAGAGGCTGAGTACCTCTTAAAGGAGTTAATGGAAAAGACTTTTTAATTAAACTAGTAACTTCTAGGATTCGACAGAAAATGTGCTGCATTATTCAGGTTTTTACAGAATGCTTCTTACAGCCTGCTTTACACAGCAGGCTGCTGGGCGCACTGTCCTTCCTGGACCTCCTCCTCAAGCCTCATACTGACTGCAGCAGCCAGCCCGGTACGTGCTGCTCTGTTACAGCTCCGTGTGGAGTAGTTCCTGCTAAGAAGGCAGCTCCCAGAGTAGCTGTCCGGGCTCCATTGCTGTAGTAACCCCAGAGCTGTTCCCCAGCCTTGCAGCCCAGCGTGTGGGGATGAGGACTGTCGTCACAACACTAAATACCTGCTGCCCTGGCTCCCTAGAGCTCTTGCAGGGAGCAGTAGTGACACATACACCTCTGTGCCTGCAAGGCTTGCGTGGTACAAGGAGGTTCGCTTCCAAGATCAATTTTCAGCTTGCAGTTTCCTCCTCTACTCTTTTCATACTTCTTGTGAACACCGTGGGAGAGCAACTCTAGTTTATGTCAGAGGATACTGCCTGCAGAAGCTGCAAAAGTTTATGCTCTTATGAGTACTTCTTGATGAAAATTTGCATTGTGTGCAGCACATGGAAGTAAGAGGAAAACTGAGATTCTAGCTGCAAAGCTCAAATCCAGGCTGTATGTACAAGCACCTCTGTGCCACATGCTTTTACTTGAGCACCATTCAGCATACAGAAGCTGACAAACTGGGTAGAAATCATGGGAAGAAGAGTGGTTTAATACATCACCAATTTACCTTACAGCTGCAGCATTGCCTCTGAAACACTGCCATGGCCACAGTAGCTCCATCTCTACTAATGAATTGTGGAAGCTGTTTTTCCCAGGCACCAGACCTTCAGTCTGTGTTTGGAGCCTGGAAGCAAATAATTCTATTAAACACCCAGGTAGACTTTTAGACACTTTAAAAAGAAACAGCTGCACATGCAAAATTAGATATGTGGCAATTTTTCAAAACAGTAACATTTATTTTGCTTTTCTTTCTTTAGCTCATTCAGTGCTCTATTTTATTTTTCTCTGTGATGTCAGTGAAAGCCTCCTGGTTATGTTCCTGCAATATTAGTAGAAATAAAAGGGGGAAAGGAGGCAAGAAAGGCTGGGTAGTTATATATATATTTGTATTTATGGACAAATATTTTTAAAGTTAAGTTAAACCTTTGACTTCTTGTTTATCTGAATATTTGCCATTCTTTCTGTTGAAGGAAAGTTAAAATAGAAGCATTTATACTCTTTCTTTTTTGCACACTGAAATGACAAACTGAGTCATGGTGCACTTCAGTGAATCTGATATAATCTGGGATGTCATTCTGAATGATTCAGCTCTCAGGGTTAACAAAGGACATTGTTTTCAAAGACCTCTTAGTAAATATCCTGAAGGAGTTTTTCAGATGCTTATAACTAAACTCTGCACGTTTTTCTTGGCCTGTATTGAGTGATATTTTGTCCAAATCATCAAATCTACCATTGATCTTATAGGATATTTTAAAGGTGACATTGTGAGATTCAGGAGGATTGCAGTATGTTAAAAATATAATCTGGAGAGGTACTGGTAATAGTAGACATCAAAGGAAAAGATCCAGTAAAACAATTTACCGAGTACTTGTCCTGTACTGACATACGTGATAAAAACCGTATTCCACGCTAGGAGGATTTAAATGCCACCTTATTTAGTTTGAGAACAAAGAGCATTTTCAGTTATTTGTTTCGTTTGCAGGACGGATGCAAGAGAAAGGATTCTTTGTGCACAGAACATCTTGAGGGTGGGACTGAGAGCAGGGTAGATGAAGGGGGTAGTGGGGCTGCCGGCTATTTACAGTGGCTATTTACAGGCTGTGCTTTTGGGGCATTGTAAGAATGAGCAATTTGAACCAGCAAATTGTTGAAGGGGCTTGTTGGAAGAGGTACAGTTAATCCCTGTACTGCTAAACTTAATAATAAGAAAGTCATTTAGGCTTATGTTTTATCCTCCTTCATCAAAATTATATTAAACATTACATAACCATCAAATAGGAAAATTGGATTTGCTACTGCCTCGAGCAAGTTTTCGGGACTCGTCGCATCTGTTGCTTATAGCGAGAGATCTGACATCCAAGATTTATTTTCCTAGGAACTATACTATAGATATTATCATTGGCAACTGTTTGCAGAGCACATGTTAATTCCATTATCTTTGAGAATTTACAAACGATCATAAGGATTATGTGGCATTATTGATCAGTTTGTCAGATGTTTCTGCGTTGGTTGATTCTTTCATAACATCTGTTGATTTAATCACACATACTGATAGTATTCAGCCAGTATGGAGTTACGTGACAGCAAATAATCACTTGCACATATGATCATCAGCTACCGTTTGCGATACATACCTTAGTAGTGAGTATCTTAAAAATCTTCTCAATAACGGTTGCTATATCTGAAATGTGATCTATTTCCAAGACCATTCGATGCCATAATAGCTCAATATACAATATAGCTAAGCATCACTTGCTTTTAGACATAACAGCCAACCACCACATTTCTAACTGTGCAAGCAGGGGCAGTGCAGACAATCAGCTCTCATGCTTTAAGACAAAGAGGAGTTCATAGGTGTCAAAAATCACAGCATTACCAGTGAGTGGTTCAGTCGTGAGTTTTGAAGTGACAAGTGTTTAATGATTGATTACCACAACCACATGCTCTCACGTAATCAACTCTGTGGTCCCACCATGTAGCACCCAGAGCAAGCATTGAACTGACCTGGACAAGACGACCTGATCCGTGCAAGGTAATGCTGAGTATGTAGACTCAACCTGTTTTTACAACAGCGTCATCTGATACAAAAATAAAACAGAGATTCTTCAGAGGCTATAAAATATTCTTCTTCTGTACTTTTAAAATTAAGAGCCATATTCTGGGCTCTACTGAAGTCAAAGTGAATTTACCAGTGGAAGCAAGATTTGCTTCAGATGAAGAAAGCATGAATTTTTCAGCCTGCTCCCCAGGTCTCTCACTGGACACCACTTTTTTGAATTAAGCCTTTGAAGGGCTTATGTGTGGGTGATATTCAAGTCAAATAATCTTTTGCTGTGCTTTGAAACTGTTTAGTGTATTTTAGATCTCCGAGATCATAATATACTTATCTCTTCCTCTTTTTGCCTTCCTTTTGTCCCTTAAAAAAGATTTGGGGATCAGTCATCCCAAATATTTTACTATTCTAAGTGTTGTATTGCCATTGTATTTGTTTTATTTTGAAATCAGAACTAAGCTACACGTCTTAGTCCCATTTAAGCATTAGTAGCAATATGTTCATCCATCTATAGTAGCAGGTTCGGGGGGAGAGAGACAGGATTACGACGCCTGATACTGCGTAATAAGTCAACAAGACAGAGGAAGGGGGAGTTTTACCCATTAACAAGTCGAGCTGTTTATAGGCTGATCAAATACAGGACCTGGCACCTTGTCTGCTGAAGGAACATTTACATTATTGAAGAAAGAAGTTTTGACACTTCTCTTAAAATGTGTCTACAGGAGAGACAGAGAGAAATACATTTTGGAAAGTGCGACTGAATCTGCACTCCTTAAGGAGCCCAAGAACCAGATTACTATCAAAGCTAACATACTTCACCTGCAAAGCTTCTCTCTGAGGAATTCAATCTGAGACATAAAGCATGTAAAAGGATAAAATTCCTGATGAAGCAGGTCAGGAAAATGCCCAGGGTAAATCAGCTGCATATAGGAAGAAATTGTGGGACTTGATATTATTAGAAGATTAAACAAAATGTTCTGTTTGTTTGTTTCCATCCTTTCACCTATGTCTTTTAAACACTAGCCCATACATTGTATATAGGTGTATTTGCTTTGTTTATGCTTCATTTCATGATAACAGGCCAGTCTCAAGGAATTTTTCACATTTTTCATTATGGACTTAGACCTAGAGAACAACGGTAGTGAGAGGGAAAGGGACAGTCCTGTCTGGGTTAAAATAAAGTCCTTGTTTTGCTTCTGTAATTAATTTCATTTTATTTTTATGAACATTTTAGGTGTATCAATACATGCATGAAACCATAACTGTAAATGGCTGCCCCGAGTTCCGAGCCAGGGCCACTGCAAAGGTAGGACATGTGCAGCTGTTGAGATACGTGTTACCAAAGTGACCTAGTAATTGACTGTGCGCGTGTGTGTTTCAGGTTTTCGTGTGTACACTGTAAGAAAATTTAGACATCAGTGGCAGCCCAGAGTCTAGAACCAGTGCTACTTCCCAGGTAACAATCATAATGGAAAATTTAAACCTTTATGCTGCTTCTGTAGCTTAAGAAAAGAGAATGATATTATGGAATTTGATGGATTTTGAGAAATTGGTTTGTGAAAGCAAAGTCTACCTGTAAAAATCAGTATTTCAATGGACTGTTTTCCCATACAGCATATCCAGAGGAGTGCAATGATTTGGGAGATAGAAACTAAACGGGCATGTTCCTCTTTAAGTAACGGGAACTGTGGGTATCCAGTGAGGAGCAAGACTGGACAGTGAGAAAAATGGCCTGACCAAGAGACTGCATAGCCGGACGCACGGCCGCTTTTCTTGAAGTGTTGTCTGCTCTGATAAAATACCTTGTCCCTCTGGCCATATGAACCTGCCTCTCTCAGATCCTTAGACCACAATGGCTACGTTACTAATACTACTAAAATGATAATTTTTCTAAGGGAATTCACACAACCAAGAAAGAACATGCCTTATTTGCCACTACTTAGTGTGGTCTGTATTTTAATAATATACACGATTATTCCAAATGGGGAGTCCTGCCATGGCTGTATTTTTCCCATTATCATTTTGCACTCAAGACTGTCTTCTGGGTGATAAAGCAGGTACTGTGCAAAGCAAGTAAACCTTCAAAAGCCACTAAGCTGCTTCAGAGGTAATTATTTATGGTCCTGCTCCTGTGAAATAAGTAACAAAACACCCAGAAATGTTAATGGAACTAAGATCTTTCCTTTATGTATTTGCATTAGAGATTTTTATTTAAAACTACAACGGAAGATGAAGTTTTGGAGTATGTTATAAAGAGATTCCTACATTGTTGTAGAGAAGCAAGACATACAATAGGCAGCAAATAACCTATTATACAGTAAATTGTATTACATTTTTTCTCCTAAATAGTATATTCCTTTCTGAAGGCTATTTTCTGTTTTTAACCTTCTTCCAATTGAAACTTCAAATGAACAATGTGAATTTGTAAGGTCTATGCTACTTTACAGAGAAATGTGTGTATTAGATCTTGGTTGGCCTACACTGCCGATGAACATAGAACTGATTGCTATGTTGTACAGCAAATGGGAGATACCCAACTAGTGTTTGCCATTCTCATTTCTTATTCGTATAGAACAGCAGGGTTACAAAGCAATGTTTCAATATCGCAATATTTCCTGGTTATTTCTGGGCTGTCTGCATTGCATTCTCCTAGTGCATTCATGTCTGATGTAAAATGTATGCATGATGACAAGGTCTGCATGTGCAAGAACATGTAACTGAGAATGATCCATTGTACCACATCATCCACTAGCTTCTAATAAGCATAAGCATTATTAAAGTGCTCAAAAATACTAGTATAATGCAGAATTGTTCTAGCAGTTTGGAATACAAACACATGTTGAAAAGGATAATAGATATTTCTAAAGTTTATTTAATCATACTGAAATGTATAATTAAAGTAGCAAAAAACTTGTAGTGAAAAATGAAATGGGAGATGTAATATTTTCCTGGATCTAAGCTGTACAGTTTGTTACATGCTTTTATATTTTCCACAGTAAGAATATCTAGGATTTTCTAATTGATTTGTAAATCCGTTGTCTCAAGATTTAATTTTCCAGTAAACATTTTGATCCAATTATACTATAAAAACTCATATTCCTATTCCAGGAGTCATTTAGTTTGTGAGACTGCACAATTAGAAATCAAACTTTTAAAAATAAGAGTAACTTTACAGGATACTTTATGCCCCTGAAGAATAGAATAACCAGTCCCATACATCTGAGAGCAGAGGGTTAAGAATTCAGTTTATTCACTTTATTTCAGCTAGGAACAAAGTGTAGGTCACATCATCTTATCTAACTGTAATGAACCTTTTTTTCCTGTGGAAAGAAGAGGCGAAGAAGAGGCGCGCGAGGGAGATGAGCACCGCTCAGGCAGGCTTCCTGGCGTCTCCGGCCGGCTCTGCTGCTAACCTTCTGCGTTATCTTTGACGAGCCACCTAAACTCTGTTCCTCTGCTTATCCCCTTATTTCAAAAGCATTGGCATGGAACTTAATTCTTGCAAAGTGCTTTGGGGCAATTAGGGAGAAAGGCAGAATAAGATACTGGAATGTTTTTGTGCTGGTGAGCTGCTCCTGTGGAACAAGCAGCAGAGCGTGTCCATGTTCGCAATCGATAGCCGTGTCGCCCTCTTCTCTTCCAGGCCACAGTTGCTGCTTTTGCTGCGAGCGAAGGCCACTCACACCCACGAGTGGTCGAGCTACCAAAGACTGATGAAGGCCTCGGCTTTAACGTGATGGGAGGAAAAGAGCAAAATTCTCCTATTTACATTTCTCGCATCATTCCTGGAGGAGTTGCAGAACGGCATGGAGGTCTCAAACGGGGGGACCAGCTACTTTCTGTTAATGGAGTGGTATGTGAAAATTTCGTAGAGCTTTCAACCTCTAGATTTGCATTTTCCTAAGCCTTCCCAGTGCCTTGATTTAAAATGCAGCCAACATGAAATAGAAAAGAATTAACTCTGTGAGAGTCCTTCAGGATGCATTTGGGGTGCTGTGAGGCAAAGCCGTGCAGACAACTTGGTTCCACAACGATTTCTGGTGTAATGGAGGTTGTTAGAAGAGCTTCATTTGCAGTCCACATCACATGCTCAATTTATAACGAAATCATGATTTCCCTAACTGATAATTCCGCAAATTACTTCTGTAGCAGAAAAGTAAAGCTGGTTTTTTCTTTTCTTCTTGTACTTCACAGCCCGCAGTGCATACAGGCCTTTCCAAATCTAGTGATGCCTCAGAGACATTTGTGCCAAAGGTCTTGTGACCTTCAGAGGGTTTGAACACGTATAATCAAATTTAGTAAGAATATCTGCTGCTGATTTGCAGCAGAGGATACATTCCAGATTTCTACCACTGACATTTATCCAGCTATAATATTTTAGCAGTGAAATCAGCAGGGAACATGTACATTCGGTATAAGGTACATTTCTGCGTGGTCATTTTCATGTATGTAAATATTTTTAGATGGAGTGTTTTGCAGTGGTTTCACTCTGAATATTAGAGTTAAAAAAATTAAAAGGGATATTGGAATAGAGAGAAGATAAAATAAGATCCCATCTATTTGGGTCAAAGGTAAAAAGAGGTTATATTTACTAGATGATTGACAGAATTCTCAAACCTTTTGATATCAGTGGCATTTAGGCAAATTCTGGGCAGGAAAATAGTGAGCCTTTGAATGCTAAAATATATTGATTTTTGCTCTGTTGTCACATCTCTTTCATGACATTCTGTTCAAACAATTTCGTGAATGTGCTCTAGAATGTATATTATGCTAATATAGCAGAAAATACACTGCAAAATTCGCAATTGCATGTTTGCACACCAGAAAACTGATTCTGAGGTGCAACGGAAATATTTCTGTGTTCTGAGTCTAAACAACAGAATTTAAAGTATAAATTGCAGTTCTTAACCACTTGAAATAATTAGTGCTTATCAGGAACAGTTCACAAACGAACCTTGGGCTGAATTAAGCCTATACAATATAATTTGTAAAAAGGCAAAAGTTATAGAAATGGTAATCTGTTTGCAGGCAGTTTGAGGTGGAAGGAGAAACAACTAAATTTAACATTGTTCTCTGCGACCAGTTCATTCTGTTTTTCTCTTATCTGAAGAAAAGCAAACAATATACAGTATGTACAATATAACAGACGGCTTGGCAGCAGGACATGAAATGAAAATGAAATATCTGCAACTTGTTTATGCTCTGAAGTTGGTGGTTATCCAACTTTATAATTATCAACATAAAATTAGAGCT
Source organism: Tinamus guttatus (assembly GCF_000705375.1). The sequence goes on along the minus strand of NW_010587140.1, from coordinate 145,702 downwards.
GCATGTTCAGAATCTAGATCCATTATCCCAGCATGACTGGATTGACTGTTCCCTGAGCTGTTCTGTTGGATGTTAAAAAAATTGCTTTCTCATTGTGCTGCCTGGCTGGATTCTCTTACATACTTTTGTCCCACACCCCCTAAAAGTAAAGGAAATTGAAAGCAGGAGGCCTGCAGATGGCTCAGCAAAGGCACTTGCTGATAGCTGTTCATATCTGGCAAAGATCCTGCATATATCAGGTACCTGGGGTGAGTCAGATATAGAAAGACATGCAAAATAAATTTATAATGGCTAATTTCTCTCCCGAGCAGTTGCTTATGGATATCTAATAGAAATATTGTTTCTCAGTTTGTTGGGTAACAGTCAGGTGCTTTTTTTTTTTTTGACTTCAAGGGAGCGGATTTTTTGTGTGTTTGTCCTTACTGCAATTCTCTATGCCATGATTCAGTAATGATTAGTGTCTCCCTGCACTGTAGCTGCAGTTCTTCCAGTTATTCTGTCTCTACAGCATTTTGTATCACTCTATTTGAGGCAATCTGTCCATGCTTCAGAAGAAATAAATATGTGTATATGTATAAATAAATGCATAAAATCAAAAATTGCATATTAAATCAGGATATGCATTCCAAATATTCATACCCTCTTCTGTATCTCTGCTCTGTATCTCTCTGTATTTTTGACGTGGAAGTGGGATTACACATTTTCAGTCATGCAAATGTATTAAACTGCATGTTTGGTGGGCAGTCTTAAAGCAGCGTGAGTCTCACATCCCCACAATGTTCTGGACCAGTGTAATCCCATCAACAGAATCCCCTGTATAGGCATGATTGGCAGCAGCAGGAGTCATTTAGCAGCACAACTTGGTGCAGCTTGTAGACGGGAGAAATCACTTTCCTGGTGTAAACTCTTTCCTCTCCTAGAGGATTTTTTTTCTCTGTAAGTTCCACAGCTGCAGCTGTGCAGGTAGCATTTGCAGTGCTCTCGACATGCCAGTGTAAGCAGCAGTGAAGTTGTAAAGAGCAGCGACAGGAGTGATGTAAGTGCTGCTGAAAGCTTGACTTCCACTGTTTAGACATGAGATAGATAAGTTTAGAGAGGGCAGATAGTTAGAAGCACTATCCTTTCTTTTGCCTTGGTCATTTCCCCCACTTCGGCTGTGGTTCAGAGCTTTAACCTTAATTCTGTTCAACTGGACTAACTGTTCAAGCCAACGGGATTTGTTTCCCTTGACCTGGATAACAACAAAGTCAAATGCTTCATTTCTAATTAGAAGAAGCTGGCTGTAAAGTGAAAGAATACGGCCTGAGGCAAATGGTAATGAAAATAGGCAATCGTGAATTAAATAAAATTTACTAAGTTGTGCAAAGTATTAAAATATATTCCCATGAAGAGCAGATACTCTTACAGTTACCTATTGATGTCAGTCAGAACCAGCCAGCTCTTTGAAAACAAATGAATATTTTAGTTACTTCCTGTAAATGTGCTGTACGCAACTTTTTTTTTTTCTGTGCTCCTGTTCTGAAAAGCACAAGAGCACAAGAGATAATGACAACATGGTGAATATGGTGACATTTCTTCAGAATGTCTGTCACGAGACAAACTGACCACAGGAGGAAAAAGTGACATTCAGAACAATGCCAAGTTTCATACCTCTCCTTTCAAGATGAGAAGTGTTTTCCCACAAACCATTATAACCATTTCACAAAGCAATGAGTTACTAAAAAAAAAAAAAAAAAGTTAGTTACATTAACTGTTTAACTAAATCCCTGGTTATGATCTCCTCTCCTGATATTGAGCAATTATGAGGGAAACATGAGGAAGAGGTTTCAATTGGTATCTACGATAACATCATGAAAGCAGTTTCACAGAACACGCTGCCATCTACAGTTTTCTGGAGCACTGGACATATTCACTGTTTATTATGCAACAATAAGTTCATGTTTTTCTAAATTTGTAATGAAATTCTGTTTTCTCCAAAGTGCTTTTGGGAAGTATTGCTTTTCCAGCAGGTTTATTCCAGTCACTTCTAACAAATCTGATTATCACAGGTCATAATTTTTATGCAAGATTCATGCATACTTCAATTTATGCAAGATGCATGAACATTGGAAGAGATTCATGAGGTAATGCTTCAAAAATATCAAATTTCAACAACGAAATGGATATTTACCTCAAGGTTTCCTCCATTTCTGGTAATCATTTCAGCACCTGAAATGACATGCATTATTTCTCCAAGTTGCATAGACATTTTCAGAAGCATCTTACATTTCTGCAGAAACACTTGAGAGCAGTCAGTTGATCCAGCCATAAAATAAATGTTTGGATTCATATGTTAAAGGACATTTAAGAGGAGGTAGGAGAATACACAGAAAGGTGATAAGATTGAATTGTGTAGTGTGTGCTGTTTGTGTAGAAGTGTACTGTGTTTGCTTTTTGTAGCTGTTATAGCATAATTTCTAACTCATAGCTTGCCACAGCACACACAATTCTTATTCAGTCTTCTTACCCAGTGCTACTGATAGCCAGTGCTCATACTCATAGAGGTGAAAATAGAATTTTCTTCTAACATCTGACAGTTGCTGTAACAATGCCAAATTATTCTTTTAATATGAATTGAATTTCAAATATTTTGAATGCTGCTGCTTCTTTTTCAAGGCCTATGCATGTAGTTTCCATAAGAGTTTTAAAATACAGCATGTAGTATAACTTTAATTTCTTACTTTGCGTAGAAAGAAAATGATTTATTTTTTAAATAGTCTAAGATCCATTTGACAATCTCAGTTTTGAGGGTTTTCTTCTGTACAGGGACAGTTTTGTTTGTTGGAATATATCTTACAACATATGTGGGCTATCATTAAAAAACTTACACTTTCTCCAGAGGTGCAGAACAATCTGCATGCCTGAAAAGCACTCCAGTCAAGCCATTGAATGGAAACCATTAAACACTCTTTTTGCAGCCAAACTATCTCCCTTTTGGGGAGCTTTACTGTTTAAAACAATGTTAGCATACAAATAAGAGCTTGAACCCCCAGGGAAAACATTTGATTTCACTGCAGATACCTTACTATAAACCATTCTCCAGAAGAGGGAAAATAGCTCTATAAGCAGGAACTTGAAATGTTTCAGTAGTGTTTGACTGCCTACAGCTAAGCAGATATTCCCAATATAGAGCCAGTATCGCATACATGTAAAGTGCTTGAGTGACCCCACGAGCTTTTAACACACAAGATACCCCAGAAATGCTGGGCATCTTCACACTCCTGCAGTAAAGCAAATGCTTAATTTCTACATACGGAATCCATACAGTGATAGGGATAAGAAGGGAAAGGGTCATTTCAAACTTGCAGTTCTTTCACTTCTTACCAACATTTAAATCAGGTTAGTTGTTTACAGGAGCTTACTATAAACCATTCTCCAGAAGAGGAGATCAGGTTAGTTGTTTACAGGAATCCACTTTTTGCATCTTTCAAACAGGTTAGTTGGGTTTTTACTGCAGGAGATATTTTTTACATTATTTTTCTTTGCATGAAGCTTAGAGAGTATTTCCCCACTTTTTCACGCAGATCAGAAATAAGGTTTATATGCAATCATCTAAAGCAGATTCATTGGGTTATTGGTTTAAAATGTGAATGTTCTCAATACCGCAGAAATTTTATTTAATTGTACACTTTCCCTTAATGGTCCCTTGAAAAATCTAAATTATGTAAATGTCTTAAAACCCTAACAGCCTTTCTGTGGCAACTAGCATAGAAAGAGGACAAAACCCCACATCAAAACAGCATTTTGATTGTTAATTCCTTGCTTTCAGAGCGTGGAAGGAGAACACCATGAGAAAGCCGTGGAGCTCCTGAAGGCAGCTAAGGATAGTGTAAAGCTGGTGGTTCGCTACACTCCCAAAGTGCTGGAGGAGATGGAGGCTCGTTTCGAAAAACTGAGAACTGCACGACGCCGGCAACAGCAGCAACTGCTGATTCAGCAACAGCAGCAAAGCGCACAGCAAAATCATATGTCGTAGGTGAGAGTATTCAGTGCTCTTCTTTAAAGCCCCGTGCCAAGAAGGGCTGCTGAGCACCCGCTGCAGCGTGGTAATGAGTGCTCGCTCTTTGGTACATTCCTGTGTGCTCTGTCCCGAGAAAAATGCATTTTGAAAATAGATGAAAGGCCTTCCGAATTCTGGAGGTAATTTCCAAGTGAGAACCCAGAAATCAATACTCACTATGTATGCAGCTTTCGCATATGCGCAAACAAGACTCCGTAAGAAGTTTATATTCCCCTGGATCACTCCTAAAAAAACAGAGCATTTGTAACAAGTAAGAAGAAGGTGTGACCAGATTCAGACATATTTTAATGTCTTTTTCACTACTCTGTTACTAGTGTGAACTGAACATTTAGATTTACTGCTGTTAAAATGAAGAGAAGTCTCTCTAGTCCATTCCCTGCTCCAGGAAACCCAAGCTCTGTGTTTCCTCTGCAGGGAATCCACAAGTACCTACTTCTTATCTACAGTTTGGTAGGGAATATTTCGTTCACGCTAGCCTTATGCTCAGTATTACAGTAGCTTCCAAGAGGCTTCCAAGTTCTCCCGTATAGTCAAAACAAATGGCATACAAAGTACAAAGATACCAAAGCCCAGATTCTCCACGCAGGCGCTTCTGAAATCAGTGAGAAATCACCTGAATACATATATGGATATGCTGAATTTCTCCAAAGCAAATGAAATACAATGAGTATATACTAAAGAAAGGGATTAAGTCCTGATCTTCCTATCTCTTGCCAGAGGTTCCCAAAACAGGATGGTTGTACCATTAATAGTCTGCAAGGGACTCAGAAGGTCCCCAAATGGCACAAGATCAGAAATGGAAGCTCTCAATGATGCTTTCATTGTTCTTAATGTCGGCACTGATCTCTGTGACAGATTGACAGATATGTGTATGTGTATATGTACAGAGAGAGATCTATAGATAGATAGATAATGTAACAGCTTATAAAACATCTGTCCTGTGACCCTTAAAATTCCAAAATCTGAATCTTTTAGGGCTTCAAATCAGAAAAAAAAGATGTAAAAGGTGATTTTTCATAAAATAAGTTTTGATTGTCAGCCTAAAATAGAACCATTGCAGAAGACAAACAAAAATGGAACAATATCACATAACAGCATTTTATATTTTCACTTACACTAAAACTTTTCCTTAGCAAGTCAGGCATTTTTCCTGATTGAAAATTACTCTTTAAACTGAAAGGAAAAAAAAAAAAAAGCAGGCAGATACAACCAGCATCTTAATTCCTCAATTCCTTATATTTACTCTGAAAAAAAAAATGTGTGTTTTTTTCAATTCTAGGTTATTCTCAAAGAAAAAAAAGGCATAGATCAAGAGTTCAGTAATCAAGCAATTGGAGCTGTGCTTCAGTATTCCAGCAAACGGAAACAACCACAGGAACACAAAACAGAATTCATCTGGAGAATGTGCAGTGTAAGAATAACTTAATAGGACAGCCGGATAGAGGGCACTTCGTTACATGGCTGTTCAGAACACTGCGGTCACAGTTACCCAGCTGTGCCTCTGTTCCCAGCAGGAACAGAGAAGTGGTAAGTAAACTCTATAAAACAGAAGTCCAGGGCTTCCAATAATTCTGTTTGGGCTAATCTTGCACTCCTTACGTGACAAATTGGCTTTCTCTGGTCAGTAAGAGTTTTGCTTAAGGAGCTCAAGATTGGCTGCATATGGGGATGGAACCTTTCCCCACAGAGATGAAAAAATACATCAGTTCAAGATTTTGCCACAGACATCAAACTCATACATCACACTTTGTACTATATGTAGAGTAGTTTTAACCTAACTTACTGTTTATAATTTTCAATTTTTTGCTCTGAAAATAGCAATTTACTATATTTATAAAGTATTCCATTTGTAGAAGCAATTGGCTTTTTACTCTTGGTGTTTCCATATATTTTATTATGCATCAACAGAGTGAGAAAGTTTTAGGTCAATTATAATTTTATTAGTAGTAAAGTTAGGGAGTCCTAGAACTGTATTTTTAAATGTAGGTATTGCTTGTATCTATTATAGCTACTATTCAGAAATCTATAACTGGATATATTATATATTTATTCCATAAAGTATTTATTGTAAGAATGTACCTGTTAGAGAAGTAGGGTCTTTGCTGAGCATGTATTGCAAATGTAGTAAGCTGATGTTAGCAAAAGACCAAGCTTTGTTTGACAGATATTCCTGTGATAGCATAATAATCTCAGCTTTTCTGTATTAATTTATTTTCCAGTCTAATGTATTTTAGAGAAGAGGAAATGTAAGTTGTTTCTTTTAAGTCTGGCACATTACCATATAAATCAGTTTGAAGTTATGGTTTTGAACTTTCTTTTAATCGAACCAAATTGGAATGTAAAACCAAAATACATAATTAAGTTCTTAAGTTTATGTATCTGCTTTTCCAAAGAAAATAGTCAAAGCTGGAAGGCTATAAATATCATCTATTTTTGAGTGATGAGAAACACTGAAGCCCCAAATTCCAATAAGTAGTCATTCAAAGCATGTCTTCTCTGCTACATTAGAGAAATATGGAGGGGAAAACAGCGTAGGGGAGAACCCTACAACCCTTGCATATTGAAAACTTTGACTGACGTCAGTGAAAGCTGAGCAGCATGAGGAATGCAGAAAAGCTCTGAACTGGTGTTCTGGTTGTGAACAAAACCAGAAGCAACAATGAATGATTGCCTCTTCAAATATTTTCAAAAAAAAAATCCTTTCAATTTCTTGAAGGATCAATTCTCAAATAGAGGCAAAGCACAGCAGGGGAGAGTGTTACCGTGGCTTAGGTGAAAAAAACAGTGTACAAATTAGCCACCAGTCTTGACAGTGTTTGTATAGTATAAGTAGCCATTGAAAGGAAATTCTCATATTTTTAAAACCAAATGGCATAAATACTCCCAGAGAAGAGTCATTTTATACAGAGAAGTAATTCTATCTGGTGTTTTTTGGCGACAATATCAGTTAAGACAGTGGGCCTGTCAACACTGCCAGAAGTAAAAATGAAATATATTGTATTGTGCTCTGCGCGGTGTCTTTTTATACTTAATAAAATTGTATGTACCTATTTTAAAGCTATATTCTCAGCAACCACCTCTGTTAATACTGACAGTATACGAACTGTTATCATAACTGCATATAACTGTACTGTATCTCAGCCTTATGATTTGAGTTACTCTGACTGATATTCCCTGTCCTCTCAGAGGCCGAGTGTTATTCACATGTAGTAAGCCCACTGTACTGCATTTTTCTTAACTGCCTTTCCACATCCTCCCCTCCTCTTCCTCACAAAATTTAGGTTTGATGGAGTGGAATGTGCTGATTAATAAATGTCAATAGTAGAATGTTATTCATATAGAGAAGCGTATCAGATTCATTTTCATATGTTATTATTCAATAAATTATTTATGCACAGTAATGTAAACATTCCAGTCTCTGCCAACACTTAAAAGTAAGACGAAAGAATACAAGTAGCATACAACTGGGAATACATGTGAGGCAGAAGCAGG
>NW_010587140.1:120783-136548 GCF_000705375.1 Tinamus guttatus | reverse complement strand
CTCTGCAGAGAGGGACCTGGGTGTCATGGTGGACGACAAGTTGACCATGAGGCAGCAGTGTGCCCTCGTGGCCAAGAAGGCCAATGGGATCCTGGGGTGCATTAAGAAGAGCATCTCCAGCAGGTCGAGGGAGGTGATCCTGCCCCTCTACTCAGCCCTGGTGAGGCCACATCTGGAGTATTGTGTCCAGTTCTGGGCTCCACAGGACAAGAGGGATGTGGAGCTGCTGGAGAGAGTCCAGCACAGGGCTACAAGGATGATCAGGGGCCTGGAACATCTGCCCTAGGAGGAGAGGCTGAGGGAGCTGGGCCTGTTCAGCCTGGAAAAGAGAAGGCTGAGAGGGGACCTGACCGGTGTCTATAAGTACCTGAAGGGAGGCAGTGAGGAGGATGGTGCCGTTGTCTCCTTCTCTGGAGATCTTCAAACCCGCTTGGATGCAGTCCTGTGCCACGTGCTCTAGGTGACCCTGCGTGTGCAGGGGGGTTGGACGAGATTATCTCTAGAGGTCCCTTCCAACCTTAAGCATAAAAAAAATAAAAAAAAATTATGTCCAGGAGAGCGATGGGATTCTTGCCTACATAAACAAGGGATTATCAATGAGAATTAATACTATTCCTGCATAAACATTAATGAGACCATTTCAATAGCCACTGTTGAAGAGAACAATATTAAGAGTTTCAAAATCATATGCCATGTTCTGGGATAGTTTGTAAGAATGTGCTACATGCTGCAAAATAATGTCTCTTCACGAGAAGGTCAAGACGTGAATTAGAGATGTGTTCAAACCGACTTGCCAGCAGGCCCAGGCTCACCCTGCTTGTCTGCCAAGCAGATGCCTCTTTGTGCCCTGAGCAGCACGATGATTTAGATCCACACTTGATGGATTTACTGCCTCTGCCTTCAGCTGTCGAAGAGCAGGTTGCAGAGCTTAAGCTGATTGTTTCCGTGGTCAGTGCGAGTCAGACTCATCCCCAGAATGTGATTCATTCCACCTCTCTTTGACGTCTCTCTTAAAACAGGATAAGCCACCTTTAAAAAGGCTTATAAGCAGAGTGATGGTCTAAAACCAGCCTAAACTGTCAGGTTGGAGTAGGCAATGGCTTAGGTTGCTTTTGCTGCTTCTTTCACACGTAGCTTCCTAAAAATAAAAATTAAAAATCCATCCCACTATGTTTGAATTCCCTAGTCTACAATCTCTGCCCACATAGTTCAGATGACTAATAGGCCTTACACATTGTCAGTTCTGTGAGGTGGTTCCTGTTGTCATAGCTGCCTCATTCAGGTGGGGGAGTTTCTGCAGTTTCCCCAAGTGAAGACAGCAGGTGCAGAAATGCTTCATCACATTCACAACATAAAAATATGCAGTAATTCTGAGAGGAATTTAAGAGCTCCCATTCCACCACAGAGTTACTCCAGCTCTAGCACTGCTCCTCTTACCCCAGCTTTTTCTTAGCCAGGTGGCTTGTCCACAAGTGACCTCCTGCACAGGCCCTCAGGCAGGTGCAGCCTTGAGGCTTTGCCTCATCCCAGGGGCCTCTTTCTCCAAGCTCTCCATATCCATCAGCCACCCTGCTATCCCCCCTGTATTCAACTGTGTTTATTCCCACACACAAAAGACTTTAACTGCACTTCAGAAGTAGAGAAAAAAAATATTTTGAGGGTTAAAAAAGGCAGACTAATCCTAGAGAAAATGGTTATTTGATTGCCCCTCTTGCCTCAGTTGTCTCCTCTTCGGGTCATGTATTTCACTTTTAACTCAACAGCGACAGAACAGTGTGCGCAATGCCCCTATGTGGAGCAGCCACGCACCTTTCTGCCCTGTGGTGGAGAAACGGATCTGCCCGTTGCGTGGAGGTGAGGGGCCCCTGGGCCTGCTCGGGTGCGCGGCGCAGCGAGTCCCGCGCGCGGCGCATGCGACGCTTTCAGCCCCGGCCGCAGGAGATGCAGCAGGCCCGGCGCACGCACCTCTGCCTCACCCAGGAGGTGGAACCCGCGGCGACAGCCGGACATGGACCTGAAGCCTCCAGCCATCCCATCCACACAATGTCAGTAATGCTAGAAGGACATCTAATAAGCAGCATTTCATTGGCTTCAAAAATCTGAGCAAAAGCAACTTGTCAAGCAATGAGAAGCCAAAGAAAGCACCTTCCTTAAACTTATAAACACACAGAGGTGTTTTCATATCCCACATAGCTTCCTGCTTTGGGTGCAGAATGTTGCAGCACCAGCTTTCAAGCTTCAGGTTTGTGCGTACCCGGGCTTACCTCACACATCATGGTAGCCATATGGATAGAAAGCAAAGACAGCCTGCACCTCCGTGAACTTGACAGGGCTATGGCAGCCCCCAGAACGAAACAGGACAGAGAGGGGCTCACACAGGAATTAACTCAGGCTAAAAAGTGGGGTGCTGGCTCATTTTATTCTTCACTTTTTTTGTAACATCATCTACCTCGCTATTTTGTATTACACTGAGTACTGCAGTATCACTACTTTGTTCCAAAACACGTTAGATTTGTTTCCCCCTCGTGCACAGGAGCTTTACAGTTCTGCTGTACAAAAATAGCTACCTATCCTCACATATTTTTGGGTATATTTGGGGCTACATGCATTTGTAGGTTGTCTTTCACATCTAATTTGCTTCAGCTGGACAGTGACAAGCTCTCGGTTGAATAAATACGTTAAGAGAGACACCTAGTGCTTAGGGATGTTCATAGCATCTTTATCTAATCCAGTATCATCGCCACTGGAGTTTGTTTTCTACTGACATTAAAAACGCAGATACACACAGATGTATGCAACAATATTCACTCCAAATATTTCCAAGCAATTCACAGCGACAGGCAATTCGAGGAAGTTTCCATATAACATTATAATAACACATGAGCAACACCTGGTGTGCTTACGGTGGAGGATACCGGTATCAGTTGCTTTCACAGAGGAACTTGCCAAAAATACCCACCGGTTGGGCTTGCCTGTAGCTGTGATTTTCTCAGAGATGCTGACAGTCTGCACCACCACCTGGAAGCACCTTCCCCGAGCAGCACCCAAACACAGTCCCAGGTCACTAGATGCAGCTGTGCCACAGACCAGCATCTTACTGCTCCCCTTCTGGACAGTCTGCACTTCTCTTTCCCACCTGAGGTCTTACCAAGGGTTTGGTATTCAGACTTCAAAAAGGGGATCTTTTTCTTAAAAAGAGCTTTTATTTTTAACCTAAAAAGCTTAAAGTCCCAGGCAAAGCCCAAAGCCTATTTTGACTACGTACATTTTGACAGGCTAAAAGCTTCAAATAATATTTCAACATCCGTAAGCAAGTCTCCTACTGAGGCTGGCAAGGATTTTTTCCCTTGTCACCAGCCAAATCTAGCATGAACACCTTAAATCCGAATGGAGCAAGGATGCAAGAAACCTGTTGCTGGCTCTAATGCTAAGCTCTGCATGTGATTCAGCAGATACTGAGGAGCTTCCTTCCAGATTCTCTGTTGAACTGTTGAAACCTTGAAGAGCTGTCTGCATAAGAGCCAGTACATCTCAGAAACATTATTTAGAAGCAGTCATCTTATGTCATCCTTGACTTCTCAGGAGTAATACTGATCTGTCTTATGAAGGAGGTGACTGTAATCTTAAAGCCAATTTGCTGGGCAAGCCAACGGTCACGGGATGGCAACACCCAAAGCTGGAAGGAGAACAAGAGGACAGAAGGGAAGCCGCAAAGCTCAAATTAGATGATGATTTGACAAACATCTTTGTAAAAATAACTGTTGAAGTTGCTTAAGTGACTCAGAAATCAGTCACAACACCAAGTTTTTTTTTTCCAGAGTGACCACTGTCTGTCAGTGAGATTCATCACAGCAAGCTTCAGCTGGCTGAAATCTAGGTATCTGCTGTAAGCCAAGTGTAACCCTCTGTAGCTAGTGGAGGGAATGGTCATCTCCAAGGGCTGATTCATCTCACCTATGTGAAGGTTTAGTGGCACAATATACATTCTTTTCCAGTTAAGACAGTGGAAGAAGCTTCTACTCACCCTTCTCCCTCTTTTCCCTCTACATTGCCACACTTTATTCCCACCCCAGAAGCACAGCTTTATGCATCGTCCTTTGAAGCAGCATAAAATCCTTCTCTCACCTTTCCCACAGAAAGTACTGTGGTTTCTGGTTTCTTCTTTTGCTTGTAGGAAATTCCTATTCCCGACTTGTCACTAAAGAAAATGCATTGGGTAGTTACATCTCAGATACCTATCTCAAAATTATTTACGGGAAGTGCCTGTTTTTCTTTGTACGCTAGAAAGGGAACCTAGACAAACAGGTCAGACAGGAAGCCAAAATTTTAGATATTCTGTAATGTGTCAGCCCAGCTGATGGCAGCACAGAAATGTTTATCACCTAGACAGTAATAGCCAGAGATTAGTGCACAGCAGCCGAGCAAAGTAACTGCCTGCTTGAAGTGAATGGGCAATAACCAAGACAAAGAACCATGTCTATGCATGGTCTCTGACATACGGACTTTATCGAAGCAACAATTGCTATGAATATAATTCTGGAAAACTGCACGCTACCTGGCTATAAAGCCGCCTGTCACTCTTTGGTTTCGAGAGGACAGAAGATGAGGGTGATCCTACGAGCTGCAAACAAGAAGTTAGCCAGTCTGGCAGTCCATCACCGAAGAACGGACGATGCGGCAAGCGTGGTGGTGAGCGCCCCCATGGCTCCCTTCCAGCAGCTTGGAGCTTCCTCAGGAAGTCCTTGAACCAAAAGTCACTGCTGTCGTATTTAGTAGCCCTTGATGAGTTTCTCTCACATTAATTTTTCTAATAGCTTTCTGAAGCAAGTTAATTTCATCATCCAGACGTGCTGCAGTGGAAAACACACACCATGTGAGTACCATTTCCTTTAGTTTTGAACCCATACATTTTCTGATTGCATTGGGACAGGTATTGAACAGTCATTCCTTTGGGACCAGGATATGCTTTCCCATAGCACTCACAGACTTCTCATGCTCTTATTTTTATGGAGGTCTTTCTAAGGCAGAAACACATTTTCCCTGGGTCATTGCTCTCCCAATGATAGAGAAATGATAAGGGCCAAAAACAAAGCAACAATTCCAGCTTGCTCTGCAACCTATATTCTTTGTAGACAGGCCATCCTGTACTCTTGGCCCATACTTACTGCCTTTCTCTGAGCCCTTTCCCTTTCTGCTGCACAAGTTATGAGATGGGAGTACTAGGTGGGAGTACTAGACATGTATATGTAGAATTAGGGCACACCGAGGTTTCTATAATTGAGTGATTTTTTTCTTGTTCATTATTTATTTCTTCATAATTCCTAACATCTAATTTGCTTCTCTGATCTCTATAGGCACTGAGTGCATTTTTTTTTCACAAACCATTTATTATAACCCTGAGATCTCTTTTCTGAGTGGCCGTTGGTACCAAAGCATCCACAAATTTGTGTGTGAACTTATGGGTGTTTTTATTTTGCATTTATCAAGACTGACTTTCGTCTGCCATTTTAACACCCAGTCACTGGGTTTCTTACAGCCATTTCTTATTTTTATTACCCTGATTTATGATATCAGTAAATGTTGTCTCCTTGCTATTATCACCTTTTTTGAGATTATTTATGATACACAGTACAGATCCCTGCAGGACTCCACTGGTGACTCTGTGACAAAAACTAGTCTGTTACTTCTACCTACCTCCTCTTTGCTGTCTATAGGAATCCTCTCAAGCCTTTTCCTTGCAAAAATAATCAAATAAGAGGATTTCTGTACTACTTTTGGTAAAGTTTTAAATGCTGTCTTTTTATTACATGTTGTTAATCATGTATTTAATTTTCCTAAATTGCTAAAGAGCACATCTATATATTTCAGTGACTGCTTTCCTAATTGCAGTAGAATTTAAGGCTTATATAAAACCTTCTAGATTTTTTTTCTTGTTCTACCTCTTCCCTTGCCAGGTATGTTTTATGTCCCCGCTCCAAGTTTGAGAATAGCTGATACAGGGAGTTTAGGTGATCAGCTTAGGATTGTTGCTTCTAATAGCCTTAAGACAGAGATTCTTTTGGAGTGCATATCCTCTTAGGCACACAGACTTGGGGTATCTTGAAGGAAAGGCAACATATGAAACAATTTTGGAGAATCAAAATTTCAAATTCTCATGTTTTGGTACTTAAATCCCCCTTTCCATACATGCATCCTATTTCCGCGTTAGGAGAAGCTGGCAACACATTTTCTTTGCTCTTTTACCAGGCAAGGCAATTTTTGTCCTCTGCCCGCTGTTTAGCACTGTCCCAGCCATGACACGACAGTGTTAGGCCTCTGCAGTCCTGCATGCTTTTAAGGCAGGCTTCAAAGGCCCTCTGCCTGGCACCGAGTCATCTTTTAGTTTCCCGCACAATTTGGAAAAGAAGATGTGTTAAAAAATCACATACTAAACAAACCAGCTCCCTGTATTTCGCATGGGTTTTGCTTGAGTATTGAGAATTTCCCTCTGTTTGCTATTTGCAAAGCAACAAAAGCAAACAAAAAGAACAAGTCTTGCTAACAGACTGAGAGAAACATGGCCAAAAGAACTAAGGAATCGTTTTATCAAAACCTGAGCAAAAACAAAAGCAAACATTTATGTTGCCAAAAAATATTCACTTACCTCCTAAATTCCGGCAAGTGCTTTGAGGAAAACGAGGAAAAAAAAATGCAGTCACCATAATTACAACCCAAAGCCACCACATGTCGTTAGGAACACGCTCGTGTGGCTGGTGACGCCTCAGTGCCGGACACGCGCTGCTCCCTGTTGCGCTGTCCGTGGGCCGGCTCGTGCTTCCCGCAGTGCCCGCTGCCCAGCGGGTGTCACGGTGCCGAGGGCCGAGATGTCCCAGCTGGGCACGGAGCCTCCAAGGCCTCTCGGCTGCGCGAGATGCACCAAGGCGATTGCCGCAGGAGCACAAACGCGGTGCGGCCCCACGGCAGGGCCAAGGCTCCCCTGCAGCCCCTGCAGGCGCCACGGGGCCCTGCTCTCCAGCCGAGCTGCACTCCCACTATGTGATATGTGTAAGCTAAAGGGTTTGGGGTGCCCCTGCTAAGAAAACGGAACGCATTCGAGCAGGATCTGCATCCTGAGACCCTCTTCTGCTCATGAACCTACCTGCACCTGACAGAGGAAACACTCCAGGGCCGAACTCCATACAGAAAAGTGTTCACCTTATTTAGACAGAAGACACTGATTTTGCCACTATCCACAGGAGAGGACACACAGTATCCTGAACGGTTCTGCAGGAAATTTACTGAGGTAAAACTAGATTTAGTAGCAAATTAGCACAGAATGATTCTTTATGCAGAGATTTAAAGCTAATCTAAAAAATAAAATTAGGTTGATCTGACCAAATTGCACTTAGGCAATGATCACATACCTAACAACACTCTTCAGTACTCTTAAGGTGCAATTATTTGTTGAGCACTAAAGACACGGTCATGGACCAAACTTTCAAGGCACTGTATGTTGCACAAAACTAAAAGAAATGATGGTTTTCTATAGCCCAAGATACACAACGATGCACTCAGGTCTCTAAGGCCTTTGGCTTCATTGGAGAGTACACACCATCATACGACGACCATGCATAGAGATACTGAAAATGAAGCCTTATAGAGAGATCTTTTCAAAAATGATCAGGTGAGCTGAGCATTTCTGCCATGGGCAACTGCTCTGCATGTTACAGAGACCCTCATTAGCCACCCTGGCACCAAACTGGCAATCATAAAGGAGTCAGGACTAGGTGTTTCATGGCAATCTGGGGAACAAAGTCAGGCTGCAGATGACACACACCATGGTGGAGGTGTCCCAAGGTCCATAACGTGCTCCAGCATGGAGGGTTGGGAAAGCTGACCCACCCCACCTCCTGCATCGTGAGTGCTTTAAGTGAGAAGCTATTTAAGAAAAGGGGAGACACTTTGCCCCATTTTCTTACTTTTTAAATCTTTTTTTTTTTTCCTGCTTAGGCTATGAAATGAAGGCCTCAGGCATACAAAAGAAGGGAAAATCCTGACTGGGGGATGATGCATTGCAACTAAAATTAAAGCATTTAAACAAAACATGTCCTTCATCATGTCCTCCTTGTTATTCAGGAAAACTCCTGACATCTCAAGCAGGGACCCAGGTGCCTCGTGGGGTGCTGGGGGTTTCCTTTCCTTACAATGTCCTATAATGTCAGGCAATGTGACACTTTGCAGATTCCCTTTGTGGATCTGGAGTCACTTTTTTCAAGCCTTTTTAAAGACACAGTCCCACTGGAGGATTTCAGCCTTCATTTGCCACAGGATTTGAAAAGTGCCTGCTATCAATTTCCTTGTTTTCAATAGCCCAGTTGGCTAATAAATACATAAATAAATAAAGAACAAAAACAAAAAGAGAAATATTTAAAGTACTGCAGTGCAGAGTTTTATATAAATGGGATTTTTTTAATTCCTCCATTCTTTAGCAAATCCACTCCTCAAATTTCAGAACTTTAAAAAAAATATATAGATCTCATCCGGCGCTTCATAGTTTTGTTGTTCAGACTAGACTGATTTTTGCCATCATTAGAACTATCACTAAACTAGATTTATAGTTTCCAGAAGCTCCCCAGTGACAGCTGAGCTGCACAGTGAAGCTTTAACCAATGTTAGCGACAAAATAAATTGCTTTTCCACAGCACACACATAGCTTCATAAAAAAGGATAATCCCGCTGGAAACGGGTACTTGGGCTTTGAATCCACACACCCAAAAGGACCTCAGCTCCAACAGCCACCTCTGGTGGCCTGAAGCCTCATGCTCCAAAGCACAGGGCATCGCGCGGAGGTGGCTTCATCTGCTAAGAACAAAGGCAGCTGCTCAGAGCGGACCTGGTGCCCAGGTGCTGCTGAATCACTTCTGATTTATAAGCACTGGTGCATTGTACTCGGTGCTAGATCTGTGACATGCTTATGAGCTCCCATTTTCAGGCCACAGCTATCTGAACCCGTCTGGCTGGTATGTGAGTCCTGTTTGGCTGGGATGCATGGCACATGCTTTCAGTATGGATTTGATGTTTTTTCCCCACTCTCCTACCAATTGTTTCATTTAATTCAATTGCAGCTGGAGAACTAGAGTGTCAAAATAAATCCAGCATCTCTCCTCCCAACTTCCACCTGGAAATAGGAGCCCAGACCTGCAGCCCTGCCAAGCGGGACAGCCCTGGCATCTGCTCAGGACCTGGCTCAGCTCTGGTGAGAGGCACCGGAGCTGCCTCAAGTCAACAGCGCAGGCAGTTCCCACAACACCCACGCTCCCAGATGGGTCATAAAGTGCTTTTCTTTTTTTCTAAAAGAAACAAGGAGCCTCAAAGCATCCACACAACACAAAAGCTTTACCGGGCTCATTTCTTTCTTAAGAAGAGTGATGAAGCAGCCCCTGTGCAGGTCCCTGTCGTCATGAAGAGCCCCTATAAGCATCTCCCTTATTTTTAAGTCTTGCGCTTGCTAAAAGTCACGTGTGTAAAGCTATGACAGTGCCTCGCTATTTCCACTGGTTCAGAAGGACATAGGAAAATAGCTTGTTTACATCTTCCTCTTAGGTCTGATACACAAAGATTCCTTTTGAATGATTTTCTAATTTGTTTTTTTTTAAGAAAAAAAAAAGTATGAATGGATTTATCAGATGTCAGTAAAATTTCCTCTCTGACTATGCACCTTTTTTCTTAACTCTCCAAATGAATGACCTTTTCCAGGCTACAGAACAAGAGACTATCAATAATTCCTTGCCCTTCCCTCTATCCTGGTATTCGGTAGGAGCAGGTTATTGTCAAGACATCTGAAAAATCAGTGCGGCTATAGGTGAGCTTAATTTCAAGCTCCTTCTTCTGGAAATCACGGCCAAAGAAAACAGAAAACGTGATTTGCTTGGTATTCCACTGCGTGTGAACGGACTGGGATCCCTGGCCCTCCAGCAAGCTGCAAGCTGTGTGAACCGCCGTATCCATTATAATTGCAATAAAAAGCAATTTTCCACAGCACTTTTCATAAAAAAAAATATCCTTTCGTGGCGCAGCAAACCTCTCAGGATTTCTGAGCCATGAAGCTATGGCTGCAGGAGCAGCAATGTAAAGCTGTTCTGGAGGGCACTCTATAACCGCAGGATTTGGGCAGCGCTTTGAGCACGGTCTAAGCCGTGACAGTCGCTGGACTAACCCTGACTTCTCCTTGAGCGCTTGAGCTCAGCCCCTGCCCTTGTTTACCCTCAGCAGTGGCAGCCCCCTCCTCTCCAAAGGGCCAGTTTCAGATACCAGAGGATTTGGAGAGGAGGATCTGGATATTTTAACGTTGTTCAGGCTTCACTCATCATGAATATCACTTTACAGCTTGGCACATAAACAGACCATTTCTGAGGCATGAGAAAATGAATATATTGTAATTGTATTCTAGGCCTTCTGGCCCAAATCTGTTCCTGGTGAGACTCCAGGGGTTTCACTGGGGTTGCATTAGGAATAAACTTAGCTGCCTAGCTGTACTTTATAGATACCATTTCTGATTAAAAGAGAGTTTGCATGAAGATAAAGATTTTTTTCCACACATTTTGGCATTCAAAACTTTCTCATGTAACCAAGGTCTTTGCTTAGAAACAGTAAAAATTGTCTATAGATAAAAGAAGAAAAGGAGAACAAATGCAGTACTGAACATAGGGCTAATGATTGTGTAAACAGAAATGTAAGGAAGCATGGTATTGCTGAAATGAGGTATTAAAGCAAGACCATACACCAAAGCACAGAAACTTGTTCTCATAGTCCTCATCTTCCATAGTAAATGGCATGTGTGCAATTTAGCCATGAAACGCTGGCACTGCAAACTGCAGAATAAATATTTGCAACCTGAGTATGGATTTTAAATAAGAGAGAGTACACAGATTTTTTTCTTCCCCTATGATTTTTTTTCCACCTCTTAACATCCTGGTCTTTCTGTTCCACCACGAAGCCGTTTCACAGGTTAAAGGAGGAAAGGTTGGGTCTCCCTTCGAACGGAGCAGCTTTCAGAACAGCAGCTCCCTCAGCGAGGCATTCGGCCGGCGCAGGCCCTGGCTGCAAGGAGGGAGCAGGATTGGGGTCCAGAGGGGATGAGGGGGCAAAGCCGGGGCTGGGAATTCTCTGGTGGAGAGAGGAAGCAGCCGAGCAAGTGAGGAAAGGAGAGGAAGGGTGGGCGGCTGGGGGAGATTCGTGGGGCGCAAGGGGGAACACGGGTTGTGGGAGGGAGAGGCCATCGAGCGACCCCGCGGAGCAGTTTTCGGAGCACTTCCATAACCGAGGTTTCGCTGCCCTACTTATTAGGAAGTTTAGACATAACGAGTTTCACATTTCAAAGGTCGGTCACTTTTGTATCTCACCCCGGCGATAAATGTGAGAAATCTGTACGCTGTGAAAAATGTGCGTTTCAGGCACTGGCAGGACACAGCTGTCTGCCCTTGTTTACGTGGTTGCTCCTCTTCTCCATGCTCCGCACGGGGGATTTTGGAGCTATTACCCTTCCTCCCGCTTGCCCAGAGTCACAATTCCTTTATTCCCGACTGCCCTGAGCAACCCCACACACAGCCTAGGACATGGACCTGCCCAGCGCCCATCACCCGCCCTCCTGGCTGCTGCAGGAGCCTCCCTCCTGCCACAGCTTCCAAAGGGAGCTCCCAATTTACCACACAGCTTTGAGGAAGCACAGGGTTCAGAGGGCTAGAGAGCACAGCCAAGGGAGGAGGGAGCCTGGCAATCTGTTCCTGTTGACAAGTGGCTATTACCCCAAAATATCCAAGGAGAGGGTCAGGTGACTGAGGACTAGAGCAAAGAGCCGCCTTCGCCAACAAATGCCGCACTCGGCTCCAGCCCCTCTCCAGGCTCCTCTCAGAGCCACTTTCTGAAGTCACTGAGACGACTCAGTTACTTCTAAGGAAGGCTTTTGGCCTTCATCTCTGATGTCTATCAAGGTAATTGCCTCAAGCCAACAGGCGAGTCATAGATTAGGAGGAGGAGTTTCTCTTCACCAATTATTTCATGAATTAGTGTGCAAGCAAACAATGAAAAGCAAGGGACTTGACTCAATCCATGCTTTGGCTCTTCAGGATAAATAATGTGCATTTTGCCTTGGCTTTCATGCTGCAGCCAGGCTTTGCTGGGGTCCCCCCGGGGTGCCTGACACCCACTGCAGTCAGTAGGGGTTGGGCGCTTAGACACAAAAATCAGAGGCAGAGCTTCAAGGGCTCCTTTGTAGGACTTGAATTTTCTCTTAGCTTAAATTCCTTAGGAATGTTTAGATCGGAAAACCAAAGCAGTTTGGGAGCATATATTAACAGAAAATAAAAAGGCTGGAGAAATAGAAAGTGAAAGCATCCATCGAGGGAGACTTGCAGGAGCTGTTCTTTTGCAGTCTCTTGATGGGATCCATCATCTCCTGTTCCTGCGCCAACCCTGAAGGCCTCTCAGTGAGCACCAAACGCAGGAGCACTCGCTTTAAGGCAGCCACTGAGCCACCCTCCTGCTCTGTCGGCGGCCTGGCTGCCCCCATCTGTCATGCTGAGCATCTCTATCTTCGTGCACAGCCACATGGTGCCCTTGTAGGTCAGTGCAGAAGGCTGGACTTGATGATCTACACGTGGACTCCATGATCTTGAATGTCTTTTCCAACCATAATGATTCTATGATTCTAAGGGAGCCCCAGGCCACAGCTGGATGGTCCCTCTGTGCAGAAGAAACCAAAAGGCCTTTGGGCCAGCAGCTGGGCTCAGGGGGCTAGCGGGCCTGGCAGGAGGCCCGCGGGCACCTCAGGAAGGGAAGTGGGGAGCTACCGACTCAAGGAAACATCCACCCATGGGGTGAGCACGGGGAGGATTCCCCGCCTGAAGCCCATGGATGGATGAATCCCTTGGACCGAATGGGGAGAGGAGCACAGCATGCAGCTCAGGGTCGGTAGCCTGAGGGAAAACGTAAATAAAAAACGCTCCGTGGTCTCCTGTGAGCTCCTCTCTGCCAACCGTGCTCCCCACACCAGCTGTGGCCAGCTGTGAGGCTGCCACCCCAGGCGGGGCTGCCCAGGGCGGCAGCGGGGCCGCGCTGCTGGACCCCACAGACCACCCAGGGGAGCAAGGCGAGGCCAGGGAAGAGCCCGTGAGGGCAGGAGAGTGGGAAGGCGTGAGCTGCCTGCGGCCACCAGGTCTGAGCTGCCTGCGGCCACCAGGTCTACCTGTGCCCCAGGAACACCCTGAATTACCCCAAAACACAGCCAGAAAGCTGAGCAGTACCTACGCACATTTTTTGCAAACAGTAGAAATGACTATTCCTGATGGAAGAGGAAGACTAATCTATTGTCTACATGGATAATACATGGTAGGGCTTTATTTTTTTTTCTTTTTTCCATAAAGAAAGGGGAGGAAGGAAATATCAGCCCTTCAAGACAGGCTTTCCTTGGACTAAGCCTAAAAATCAGCTTTGCATGTTTTCTAACAATAGCAACACAGCTCCAGAAAGTATTAAATCTCTTTCTTCCTTGAGACAATATTTTCCTGACATTATATTTAAGAGGTTTTTGCTAGGTTCCTTTGTTAGTTTTGTGGCCACCTGTGGACCTTTTGATGCAAGATTGAATAATTTATTTCACGGCAGATTTCTGCTTGGTTTCTTAATGAAAGATAAAAGAGGCTCTCCACAGAATATGAAGTGCAGCTGCTTGCTTCATTCAGAGTATAAGCTAAGAAAGTACATTTTTCAGAAGTAAAATTGAATTTTGTTTTTAAGATTGCATGGAATTATGCCCTTCCCTACAGTGAATGAGTGATAGGAAACTTCAGGCCAGGGGAGGGTGGTCTGTGTCATGTTGATCTGACACTGTGAGACACCACTTCACACACCCACTGATGTGCAAGATCCCTGCATGCCATTAATACTAAGACAGGTATTAGGCATTTCAGGAGAGATGGAGCTCGGTTTTCTAGACCATCGTCCTCTTGCACATTGGTGGAGCATCGCCCTCTTTAAATGAATGTGATTTACCCAGACGCTAAAGCCTCGTTTTGGGTCCCACTGATTCTTTCTGAACAGGCAATATTTGACCACAACAGCCTATCTCTCACAATAGCCCTAATTTTATCCTTGGTTCTTCCTAATCCACAGGCTAAAGGGGGTTTGCGTGTGTCCATAAGGAGTCTTCCACTTCTTCATCATTCCAGATATCCACGGTTTGCAGCACATTTTCATTTGTGGGAGCTTTCCTTACAGACATCCTACAATTAAGAGCTGGTTGTCCTGTAAGACAACAGCCGGTTGGTAAAAGCACAACCCTCAGGTGGCAACCTGGCCCCGCGTGGCTGAGGTGGCTACAGGCAGACATCCCACACACGTGACGCTTCCACTCGCTCCTCGCTCTCGGGAAAGGTGCTTCTCCAAACTATTGACCTTTTTGCAACTCCTAAAACGTCTGCAAGCCCCGGAGAGGTGTCTGTTACCAGCATGTGACTCACCGGCATTGCTCTGCGTGCTTCGCAGGCGGTCGCTTGCCAAGGCCAGCGCTGCACACACTGAAATGCAGCAGGATCTCCGGCTTGGCTCGTCTGGAACCATCACCTGAAGTGGTCTGTGCTGCACGAGGGGCTGCATGTGAGCAGCATGCTCAGGAGCCAGCTCTGCGAGGGGTGAGCCCCGCAGCGAAGCAGCCGTGTGTGACACAGTGAATTACCCCCAGGGGAAACGCCACTTCCAGGCCTCTCGCAGCCAACACCACAAACACGAATGGCAAATTCACCGTTCTCTCCATGCTAGCGAAGCGCAGGTCCCTTCCCACCCAGAGTACTTGGCACGGGAGATGTTCCCGAGTGCCCCCAAGGAATCATCTTGCCCTCCCAGCTCTTTGATGGGGGCTAGAAAAGTTTTGGACGACAATTGGAGAAGTACAAAGGGCTGGAAACGTTTCATGGTAGAAAGAGCTAGATGTAGTGCCTGATTTGTTACCTCTGAAACTCATGAAGGCTCCACCTGGCTATTTCTGGACCCATGTGACCGCAAATATTAAGGGATGAGTCATGAATTTTCATGCTGGGCAGTGGGGACCAAAGGCATCAGGAGCACATTCCTCGATATTGCTTTCTGAATATTGTGAAATGCACCTCACACATTGCGTGACAGGGGTTTGCGGTGGGTTCTTACCAGCTCTGCTAAATTTGTCTCCAAGAGAGCAGAATTCCCCTGTGGAGCGACAGCGCGAGGCCCTACAATGTCACAGAGTCACCACGTGATTTTAGGGCCAAATCTCCACGTGCCTGCTCAGTCCTCGTGCGAGCCCACTGAGCACAACAAGGGCTTTGCCAGGAAATAAAGAAAGAAAGAAATAAAAGACAAAGGTGTTGAAACATCATTTTACTCCTCCAGGTATCAGAGGAAACTGCCCATAGCCTCAAAGGCAGGGAGGGAGGGTTGGACCCTGCCAATTCTTACTCCTCCGAGCGCAGCCCCCGCTAAGACTCGCTGGCGGTGGGAGAGACGGGCCCCACAGCCTTCACCTCGCTGCATCACCTGGTGACAGGGCCTTGGGAGCGAGACACGAGGCCGGGCCCGGCGTTAAAGAACCACCCGGCCAGGCTGCTCTGTTGCAAGAGGTTTTATTGGCGACGGGGGCCCCGACGGGGCGGCCCCGGGAAGCGCTTGCAGGGAAACCAGGGCCGGGGGGCGGGCAGGGGTCGCCGCCCCCCCGGGCCCCTCATAGCGCCTGGTAGGTCCGTGGGGGCGGCGGCGTCG
>NW_010587140.1:52241-115318 GCF_000705375.1 Tinamus guttatus | reverse complement strand
CGTGCTAAGGACGTGGGGAGAGGGTGAGGGGGCGGCTGGATGTCAGCGCGGCGGGAGGGAGCAGGCGGCAGCGCTTACATTTCCCTGCTTGGGGCTGAAGCTGAAGGGGTCGCCCCCGATCTCCTGCATGTTCTCCTGCTGATCCAGGCGGTGCAGGAGGTCCTGCAGCCGCTCGATGTAGCTGATGGCGCTCCGCAGGATCTCCACCTTGGGCAGCCTCTGGTTGGGGTTCGCCACAGTCCGCCTTTTGAGAGCCTCGAAGGCTTCGTTGATCTTCTTCAGCCGCCGCCTCTCCCGCAGCGTGGCCGCTTTCCTCCTGTCCGTGGGGGCTGACTTTCTCTTGCAGGTTTTACAAGCCCAGATCAAACACTGGCCGGGGCAGTGAGGGGGCTGTAGTCCCGGCGGTGCCAGCACATGCTCCTCTCCGCTGCTGTCGCTGCCGGCCTCCGGTGGCATTTGGTCCTGACAGGGGGACAAGGTGCCATCGCTGCCCGGGTACAGAGGGGAGCCCTCTGCCATCTCCAGCTGCTGCAGGGCTCCATTCTCCCCGTCCAAGTAGAAGAAATAGGAGCCCGTTTCAAAAAGGTCCATCATCATGCTGTCCCCGCGGCCTCTCTGCCTGCCCGAGTTGGGTGGCAGGCTCAAAAACACCCCGAGGAACAACCCAGATGGAATTTAATTAGTGCGGTGACATAAGTCCCCCCCTGCTTTATATAGGAGCTGCTGAAACCCTATCCAACTTTTAGCTGTCGTGGTGCATCACCCTCCAAATCTGATTCCAGCCAGTCTCCTGGGCGCTGTCCTGAGAACATCTCCTGTTTAGAGAGAGAGGAGGGAGCAGGAGGGGAACAAATTTAAAAAAAAGGAAAACAAACAAAACAAACAAAACCTCTCTCCATACTCCCATCTGAAAGCTCACAAGCTGGGCCGGAGTGGACAGGCGCACGGTGGGGGCAAGGAGAGTCGTGGCGGAGTGGGACACGGCCGGACGACAGGGACGTGGGGCTGCAGCCGAGCGCGCCCCGGCCCCCTTGCGCGCGCACACACGCACGCACACGCTCCTTGCCCCAGTGCTAAGTATAGATGTATGGGAGCGGTTTCAAAGGCAGCCATGACTCTCCAAACAGACGGGTTGATACTTTCAGAAGGAGCCCCTGCTATTTCCCTCCCTCCCCCGAAACATGCCTTTCCCCCGCCCGGGCCAGCCGGAGGTTAGCAGCCAAGCACACCACTCCTCTCCGTGCACATGGGGAGGGCCGCCAGGGCAGGGCCTCGCTACGCTGCTGAAACGCCCGCGCGGTTGTACCTTGGCTTAGGCTTTGACCTGGACTTCCCCATCCTGCCTATGAGGTGACAGAAATGACTCCAGGTGACTGGGTTGCAGCCTGGATTGACTCTCTGGACTGCCCCTGTCCTTGGAGGCGTTTAGGGCAAGCAAAGCCCAGGCATCTGTTCTGACTGCTGCTCACTCGCTTGGCCTTGGCAAGACATGCGCAGCTTCCTGCCCCCAGAGCCAGAAACGGGGCATGTGGACACTCTCCAGCAGCGTGTGCTGTAATGTCGGATCAGGTGGAGGCCTCTCTCACTTCAAGAAAGACAAGCCGGGGAAAAATGACCTGTTTGCTTCTTGCCCTGTCCTGTCCTGTGTTCCTTAAATCACATGTACTTTCTACTTACATGAAGTATGTGAGCTGCAATTAACTTGATAATTGACTAATTCTCTGAATTTGCTTTTGATTTGGGACTGTGAGTACAAATAAAAGAGTAATTGCAATATTGTTTTCACCAAGGTGGTCCTGTTGGACTGGCTGTCACTTCTGCCTTAATAAGGCTGGACAATATCAATTTCTGTATGAGACAGGGAAATTCAGATTGTTCTCAGTGAAACTCATTTTGATACTACTATTCCAACCCCTGAACACCAAGTCACTGGGTTACAACTAGTGAATGTGCTTTAGGCTCTCTTTCTCGGATGCCCAGTGTAAAGGAGAGCTGCAGCACCCAGGCACTACTAGCATAATGATATTTCCTGACTAGTAGATGATCTTCATCTACTTTATTTGTTTTCACATTAAAGGAAGGGTAGTCTTGCGCTTAGGGAGCTGAACTTAAGAGACAATTTCCCAGTTTTCCTGCTCTGCCACTGGCCTTCTGTGTGACCTTTGACCTGTCACTTAATCTCCCTGTGATTTAATTTTCTATCTTTAAAAAGGGATATAATGCTGACCTTTCCCCATCTTATTCCCATTTTACAACTCAACAGTTTAGACTGTCAGTGATTTAGGGAAGATCTGCTTCTTGGCATAATGTGTCTCTGAGTGCCGCAGGGACGTCTGGGTTATGCTATTAACAAAACGCTAATATGCTAATAACAAAAATAATGAATGTAAGTTTGCTGAATATTTTAAACACTTTCATCTTTACTAAAGTTATTTTCTTCTTTTAACTTCCTCTAGTTCCATCACTGAAACAAGGTAGCTATAGAAAAGATGAATGTGCTGTTAAGTTGCACAACTAAAAGTTCCGTTTAGGGGAAAATGTCATTACTAAAGTATTGTTGTCCTTTCATGGAGTTTAATTGGACTTTGGCAGTCGGGAACCTCAGGTTCAGAAGCCAGCTGCTCCTTTTGCTGTCAATGGATTTCCCTTTTTTTTTTTTGTTAGACAAGAAACAAAAACAAAATAAAATGTTCTTTTTTTCAACACTTATTCACTGAGTGCTGGCGCCAGCAGTTCTTGTTCCTCACAGTAAATTGGACAAATATTGCCCATTATTGAGCAAAACTCCTACCAAATGTAGTTGAAGTTTAGTTTAAACAGAGTGGGCCAATTCCCCCATCACCTAAGTAGCTTGGATGTTGCTGCAAGCAGTTACACTCTCACTCCAGCTCTTTGGTGAACATAGCACAGCTGGCAAGCAACCATTTTGTTTGAACAAAAAGTCATCAGTGATATTCTCCATTACAAAAAATGGGACAAGTGGAAGAATCAAAAACTGGTGTTAGTCCTATTTATTTAATTATCTATTTATTTATTTTTGCTTTTGATCATCTTAGACACAAGCACAGGGACATAAGGGGAAGTAAACCATGCGAGCAGGAAGAACTGGATGTGGAATTGGAAGAGGGAACTTTGGGAATGTCCATTTGTAACTTCAGTGAGTTCTGATAGTGCCCCATATAGCCCCACTGATTCTCAGTCTGTAAAGGCAGTTCTTCACTCACTTGGTTCTACTGCCACCAGAACAGGTAATAATTTGTTGTGTGCTCCTCTATCAAAAATAGAGTATAAATACATTTACACAAATAAAAGATAAGATCTTATGTATTTCACTGTTTTATAAAAACCTAATAAGGAGGTATTTCAATAAAACAGCAATACCCAAATCCAGGAAGCACACACTTCATTTTAAGTCACAGTTGATTTCCAGAACTTCAATCACTCTTTCTTTCAAAATTAATTCTAAACTTTCTTGTGTAACTGTGGTTGAAAAATGAGCCAGTAACTGTGACTTTGCTCACTTTTGGCATATTATGGCTTTAGCTGTAAGTTCAGATGAGAATTGAAGATAATTATTTAGTCATCTAGGACTTCCTGAACTCTGCAATACCACTCCAAAAACCCCCTTCACCTTCACTCTCCCCTGACTTCCTTTAGCCTCAGAAACTGTAGATGTTTAATTTTGGTCTCTCTGACTCTTCTTTACAGGGCATCCGTGATCAGTGGGGACCAGGATTCTGTTTGTCACTCTGAAAGGGTCAACTCAGAAGAAGCTGAAATTTTCAGCCTATTATATCCCTGGCCTATTATAGCCCTGTTCTGCCTATGTGATACCACCTTTGTTTTGTCAAGTGCTTAGATATCTTTGCTATCAGACACTGGTAACTGAGTTACTTCTTAAAGATTTCTGAAGTGCAGATTTTCAGCGTAAACCCAAATCTGGGCACACTAGGGTCTTCAGAATTTGCTTTCACTTCATATACAGATTTTTTTTTTCTGTTCACATACCTATTCTGCCCCCCTACCCCTCCTTTTTTTCTGTCTTTCATGCTCATATTCAATAGCATCTTAGTGGGAAGCTTCCTTTTGAATACATTTTATTGTTAATTTGCAATGATATTCTTCCACCATTATTTCTACATTTCTCAATTTGCATGCTTCAGAACTCATGTTTCATCAAGTTTCTGAAATCTAACATTTGACTTTCTCTTCTTCTTATAATTCTAATGTGCCTTTTTTTGTCAGATATACAGTATCACCTCCTATCACCTTGCTCATCTCATTTCAAAACAGAAAAAGTCATATATTGTCCTCGTTATAATTTTATGTCAAGACAACCACTTAAACTACATCTTCACTACAGAGCAAGTCTAGGCTCATATTCTTCTGTGTTATACTAGGCTCAGTCACCTTCACCTCCCACACAGACCTTCTCACCTGCGTTTGGCGGTAAATTCAGCTAGGAGTAGGTGGCATCTTTGGAGATATGTGTTGACATTTGCATTTTGTTTTCACTTGTAACCTGTAATTGTATAATTGGGAGACTAGTCTAAGCTATAAGAATGTTAGTTGTCTGCCATTCTTCCTCAGATGTCAAAAAGTACATGCAAATTCTCACAGAGGATGTGTTTACATTCTCAATTTAGGTCAGGAATGTCCTTATGGAGAAAATCTGATATTCGCCACTTACCACACTTTTATGCTCCTTACAGGGTGCTCTCAGAGTGTGTTACACTCTGTACAGCGTTCTGTACAGGGAAAACTAAGCTGGAAGACACTCTAGAGGTGCAGTTAATTGTGTGCCCACATCTAATAGGGATGCTTCAGTTTATGGAAGCTTCCCCCCCCTTGAAATATTATCCTAGTGTTGCGTGTCCAACAGTAGGAATTTCTACAGATCTGCTCCTGATGTACCCACACAACCCGCTAATGTAGCCATAGTCACAGTTCACTGGAAAGAACTGCAGAGAAGCTTGGCATGTTGTTGCTTTGCCTCGAGAAAGAAGTTTTAAGTAGATGACAGAAACATTCATCTTCTGTTTTTAAAGATGTTTGAAACTGCACAGAGATGTGAAAACTGTAAAGCACAAGGCGCATAAAAGAGAGGTAAGGTGGTAAAAAGTATTTATCCCTGAATCAACTTTTTTTTTTTTTTTTTTCCACAGAAATATATTGTGAACAGAAACAGGGGCAGTTCTGTGAGTTTTCTAGGAGTCTTGGCCACTCTGTGGGGGGATCAGCTTTTCTTACACTGACAATGACCTCTGAGAAATTTAAGCAAAAGAACATTATAGGGATTCAGTGAAGAACAATTCTTGCTGCAGGAATGGAGTGAATGGGACTCCATGGCTCATGCTCTGTAGGAGCTCGTCTGGCCTTAAATGTATGAATTTCAGAGATCTGCAGGGGACAATATGGGCCAGATGTAATTCTTGATTTACATTATATAGTGTGTTGTTAGACTGCCAGCGCACTTTTGCTTACCTATATTTTATTATTTATTTGGCTGCATTCAAGGAAGGCATGCCCAGATACCTGATATTGTTTGCACATCCACAGTGCCATGTGCACTCTCTCTGGAGCTTTAGGAACTGCCTAGAGGAAGTGCATGTGCCCTGCATGCCAAAAGCACCGGAATTTCAAAGCATGTGGGAGCAATCATTCCTCACAGGTCTGCAAAGTGCAGGGGTGCCTGGTAGTACATGCTGTGGAGTTAGGAAGTGAGAAAGGTAGAAATCTGAATGACAGTTTCACATAATTTTCCGGTCTTGGTAAGGGAAGATTTAAAAAAATCTTCTTCACTGAGACCTTGGCTGTATGAGTGCTTCAAATTATTGCCGTTTTCCTTGGATTGGGTATGGACTTTAGTGTTCATATCAGTTACAGTCCTGTTAGCATCTGAGAGGTGCAACCTTGCTAACTAAACAGACCTCTCTAGTTCAGTATGGTAAGGTAGGATTTCATTACAGCTCTCATGTTGGGCAGTTATGAGACACACTTCTAAATGGCAGATGCTTTAATGCCTGTGTCAGGGCCTACAGTGACAAATAGTCACCACTGCACAAACACATTTATTTTACTACAAGACATTTTCCCAGGGAGGAGGGAGTGTCGATCAGAAACGAGAGGCCCATTGCACCATTGCTGGCTGTGACGGGCATTTTCCATGGTTCTGTCCATGAACAGTTATTCTTTGTAGGAAGAAAGGGAGTAATAAATAAGGATGACTTCTGTGTGGGATTAGAGAAAAAATGGGGGCAATGATATGAAAAGTGACATAAGACAAACCACATGCTATTCAATCATGTTCTTTGCCATCATATATTTTGTAATTATGTGAAAGATCATTTTACAGTCACATAATTGTTTATTTAGATTATAACCTGTTTGGAGTGGGGAGTGCGTTTTCATGCCTCATAGCTTCAGAACATGATGACGACGACATCTAAACCCAATCTTAATCAAAAGGGCAATAGCTAAATAGTAGCACAAAAGCAGGTAATAATTATATTTATGATCACTTTTTATACTTAAACTGTATACAACTGTTTTGTCACCCATTTCCAATATTCTTTTGGTTTCCTGGTGTCCTTTGGCACACAGGCATGCCAGTTTAATGAGACGTTTGATTATAGACACATAGCACTAGATGACTTAGTAAAGTTAGTTAAGCTGCAGTCAAATATAGGTATTACTTGGTCTTGGCTTATTACCTTGTATGTCATTAATTCAGTCCTCATATTACTCTTTCTTAAAGGTAACTAAAATAGTGGAAGCAATGTCATCATATAAATGTCCTGTAGAATTCCCTTTGTTTGTAAGAACTCTTGTTTGTCTGCTATCTATAATTTCAGTATTTATTCTGATATTTTCAGTCGTGTTCTGCCTTTATGGACAAATATACTAGTTCGTGATTTTGAAGAAGTGTTGATTTCTGCATGATTTGTAATTTGTACATTCTACATGGCTTGTACTTCTAGGTTTTGTTCTCCACACATCATCTTTACCTCTTTTCTCACATATCTATTAGTTGATCATATAAAGCTTGCCATGCATGTTACAACTTGCCTGAAATCATTTGTGTGCCATACCATTAGCATTTTGATACTATATGGCAACTACAGAACAATGTCTTGGCTCCCCTAACATGTTTTCCACTTTAGCAGACATAGCTGCTGCATCCTAGGTGTTGTTTGCCCTCCTTCCTTAGGTATGACATTTAGCCGTGCTAAGCCAGTGGCAGCACACTCAGATGTGAAGGATAGTTTCCAGGACTGGCCTTCATGCCTCACTAGGAGATTTCAAGTTCACCTTGAGTGATTCTGTGAACTGGCCTGTTTCAAGGCCCAGACATGGTCATATTTAACCCTTCTGTGGATGTTAGCTTACTTATCTTAGTGTTTTCCTTCTTATG
This sequence comes from Tinamus guttatus, assembly GCF_000705375.1. The sequence goes on along the minus strand of NW_010587140.1, from coordinate 107,904 downwards.
TTTATAAAGAGCCCTTTTGTGCTCTCTGAGGAATGAAGTTTTAGTCCATAACTTTGCTTATTCATAATCTCTTCCAGATATGTAGTACTTTTTTTATTGATTTCCAGTGGTGGATATGTTTATACTCCTGCTATTGCCATATTACTGACATCATCTTACTTTCCATGAATACATTCCTGGTATATTTGAAGTCAGTGTTCTCATCACGTGCTTCGGGTAGTCTGAAGGGTGACCATCCCTTTTCAAAGCATCAGTCAGTTTCCTTTCTCTCTTTAGCTTTTCACAAGCCCTTTGGTCGGTGTGCATCTAAACTCCTTCAGATTTAATGGGCTTTAATGCAAAGAATCCTATTTTTGCATATTCTTTCTTAATAAAATGTCTAATTTTCTTTCTGAATTATAGCAAGGAAAAAATATTTTCACATATCTACTTTCTTTATCCCCAAGGATAAGGATCCCTGATATACAAACATTTTTGTTATTCATTTGTTCTAACTTCTTTCCTTCTTCATCAGCATGGAGTTGGTACACGAGTTGGTGCTTTCCTGGGCCCTTTTGTGTCACTCACAGTCTCCTGCATATTTCATCTCCTTTTAGTCATTGAAAGACCAATGTCTGTACATCCCTTCCCAGTAATAATGTCAGCTCTGTACCTGGAAAACAACTTGAAGGCCCTTAAAATTATACCTCCCACCAAATGTGGGAACCAAGTGTTCAGCTGTCAGGACCTTAATATTCATGAGTTGCCACATTTGGTGATTGTTCACCAAATCTGTCGCCTGTATGTCCTGAGAGAGGCCAATATCAGCTTCCAGGGAAGGTACAGGATGCTCTGAAGAGGTTTCATCAGGAGAAATGTCTCCCTTTAGTTAACGTGGTATCCTCAAGCATCTTCAAACATGAGCCCAATATCACCTCCAAACTTAAAAAAAAAATAAAAACCCCCAAAACAATAACAACAAAAGACCTCTTTATAATGTAATTAGAACTAGGGAAAATGTACCCATGTATATTATCTACATGGACTTTCAAAAGGAAAATAGCTATTGCTTTTGGAAAATAGAAGTCTTTTTTTTTTTAAGAGAGACCGCTGGAAAGAAATTTGCTGTGTATTAAATAGCCATAATGACCTTGAATATAACCTATATTGTACCATGTTGTGATCAGAACATTTGCACAGCTGCAAGGCTCTTTTAGGCTGTGAAGGTCATTATGTTATTTTACTGTATGTCATTTAAGATACGTGCTTTGTAACTAAGGTTACTTGAGATCTGTCAGTGCAAGAAATACAACTGTGTATCTTCTACTCCTTCACTTCCCTGCTCATTTCATTTAACAACTTTTTACTTTTTATGTTTAGATTCTAAGGTTTCAGTTGTTTTGAGATTCCTTAAGCCTCAAAAATGTGTTATTTAAAGTACACTGGGATCCAGATGTTGTAACATGGTCTCTTTAATATACCAGGGGTATGTGGCATAGAAAATGTTAAAGCTTATTGGTTTAGATCTTTCACTAAAGGTAAATAAGTGCCTCTGACCTAGGTTCTGGTTGTGGACAACCTTAAATTACCTTTGTGAGGCTCCAAAGTTGGAAAGGAGCCTTGTGGTCATGCTAAAAGAGAACATAAAATGTCTCAAGCTGTGGAAAGACCCTTGGTTGAGCTGATGCTCTTTGTCCCCCCTGCAGTTCGTTTGACACATAGGAAACATGACAGGAATGAAAAGGGAATAATGCTTCCAGAAATTGTGTATGACAAAATAGGTCTTATCCCCGCCATCCTTACTCTTGCAGGCACATGGTCAAAAATACATGTATTTGATTATTCACTAGTCTATTCTGCAGAACATTGCAGAGAAACTGGATAGTCTAAAAGACTGAACTCCCTGTTTGAAAAAAAAAGCAATAAAAATAATAGACTAGCTGAGCTGGTGTAAATGGTTGCGTTCTTGGAGAAAGTATAATTATATTTATTGGAAAATGATTTGATAATTAAACATTGAGCAAATGCTTAGTAGAGAGAAAGACCGTATGCATATATTCTGATTGCATAAAGGATTCCTGGAAGATCTATCTTAAATCTGCGTTCTGAAACTAGTAACTAGATAACATAAAGCTATATTTATACTTAGTGAAAATATTTCAGCTGTAAAGTGTGAAACAGCTGACTTACTTACTTAGAATCTATCGACCTGCAGCGTCATTATTTTTTAAACACACACACTTGTGTATTGTAGCAGGCTAATAGAAATGTATGGATGGAAGTGTTAAACATTTTCATTATTATTTGAAATTAATATTGATTAGTATAATAACTGAAAAACAGACAAAACAAACAGAAGTAATTTTGCATGATGAATGACAAGTTGAGCCAATGTAAGCACCAAGCCCCAAATAGCAAATAATCAGTTAATTCATTTTACCTTGATAGGTCCACACCTATCAAGCAGTCCAGTCACATTCTGTTTGGTGGTAGCGACAGAGTGTTTAGGACTTCCGAAGATACTAGTGTTTAAATAACATGACAAATGATAAATTATAAATGCCACTGTGTGAAAACACACTTTCTTGTAAAAACTGTGTTGGAATTACTGCCTTCAACTTGGAACAGCAGTAGTGAAAAAAATAATAAAAGCAGTTAGGAATATCTATTGGTGATTTCTGAAATTGGATTGTACATAAAAATGGAGGAGTTAGATGGGTATAGAACGTGGCATTTACCAGTTCATGTAATTGCACCTTATCTTCCTTTCCTTCAGAACTGTTTAATTGCAACCATGTTAATTAGCAAATTGCAAATTGAATAGGGAGCCCAGGTAATGAGAGCAGTTTTACTTATCAGCAAGGAGGCCCTCTCTAGGTTGCAATTCAGTTACAGAATGTCTTCCTCTTCCATTTGCTTTAAGAAATCTGGATCTGTTGAATTAAGTAAAAGACATGCAAGACTGAACCTGTATCTCACAACTGAATGCTAACCTGGAAATTACGCAAAGGGAAAAAAAGCAACCAAAGTATGCATCATAGTCAGGAAAATAATCACCATTGATAAAGCCATTGGTGCAAACACTGAAAACTCAACATTCGTTGGAAAATACAAAATCTGAATTTCTGTTTTGACCATGGAGGAGAGCATCGGTGTTTTGCACAGAGATTCCAAGTTTCTGAGTGGTGTTTCTACAAAACCAATGAAGTCTACTCAACAGCATGAGACAGAATGCCCTGACAAAGATTCTCATCTTCAAATATTAAGCCAGTGTTTAACAACACAATAAAGAAGCTTCATTATATTTAGAACATGTACAGCAAAACATGAAAAGTCTCTGAAACGTTTACAAGTATGATCATTAGTAGCTATTGGAATAAAGGACAACTAAACTGAGTTTTGAAGCCGAAAGGTCATATGGGAAGGCATTCAAGCAGCATCAGTGCCTATTTTTGGCCTATAATTAGCTGCCTCTTGAGTCAGTGTCTTTGCAAAATTTGATTTTCAACAGGCAGCAATAGCACTTGATCAATAAGAAAGAATCTGCAGATGCTCAGGTTATCATCTTTCATTGGGGAGCATTGTCAGTCAAGCATCTCCAATTTGAAGTTTCCGTGATTCTAGGAATTTTCTAACATTTTACAGAATTCCAAGTGTTCTGTACTTTGGTTATGTGCTGACAATGCATTCAATTAGCAGTGAATTTGTTCAGCTTCTTGGGGAAATTTTAAACTGTTCATAAAGTCAGATATCTGAATTAGGTGGAAAAAACATGAAACTAGAAGAAGCAATGATGTCCCTTTCTTGAAGAATATGACATTTACTGACTGAAGATAAATGTGTGCTGATAGAGTGCTTGAACTGAAATGCAGGAAGAATTTGACACTGAACCCAAAGTGTGCCTAAAATCAGCAAATCTCTTTTCCTCATCACCGTGAGCTATCTAATCATACAACAAACCTATATAACTATGTTTTTGTTTCTGAAAAAGTCACTGAGTCATCTTAGTCATACACAGTATTCAAGAACTCCATGTGTGTGTGCACTGACCAACAGCTGTGTTGTAACCCAAACTGACAACACTATATGCAGAGATAGAAATGAGTCTGTCATTAGTCAAACTACTCAGTGTGACTTTCCAGGCACCCCAAAATTTTCCCAGTAAGCTGTGATATAGAATGCTTCTATAAACTTAACTAGGTGCTTTCAAGGAATTATCTTTCTGACTATGACGGCTTTTGATCTGAAATAGCTTGAGATTATTTTCATCACAAATATCTGAGGTGGCAATATGAAACATCATTTGTTTGCAGCTGAACAGTATCTGACAATAGAATTGCTCTTGTACCTGAGGAGTTCAAGTTATATATATATGTATATATATATAAAATATATATACATTTTTTTTCCATTGGAGCCATTAATGTTGCATACTGCTGTTCCTGGCAAGCAGTCAGACTGTAGTATGGTGATGACAACCAGAAATATACTACTCATATTCTAAAGAGATTGTACGGTGATACTAGTCAAGTTCCTCATTGTCCTGCGTAATGCCTGTTGTCTAATTTGCTTGCATTAGTCCAGCAAAATGACTTCTTATATCAGATCTTGATGATTTTGTCTGTCTTGTCTGAGGCCCTGCAGTACTCATAGGAGCAGGCTGGATTCCTCTCTGCCATCCTTACGTTCCTTTTTACCACAAGAATTGGTATGTGGTAGCAGATACTGAGCTAAGCCAAACTGTTTTCTTCAGCAATTGTCAGAGCCATCAGACATGTCTCATGTTTAGTCTAAGTCCAGGTAAGTTTAAACTTCCTGATGGAAGGAGAAGTAAACACCAGGCTGGCTTACCTGAACATGCTTGTTCTTTGTCACTGTAAGAAGTTGTTAGGGGGAGAAAATGTGTGCCAAAATTTCCGATGTAGATTGTCAAGCCTTGCTCCAAAACCTTGGAGATATCTGAACTGTAAGGGTGCCATGTTTTTCATCATGGCATCATCATCACCTTTCCCAGAGGCATTTTATGCAGCAGTTCAGTACTTACCAGGATGTCATTCTTGATGAGACTGTGGCCCATCAATTAGTGAAACCAGAAGAGTTATGTAGACAGAAAACCCAAAACAACCAGATCGAACTTTCAGCTAGCCCTAGGCTCCAGTCCTTTCCAATCTAAATTATGCTATGAGTCTAGTATAATGTTGAGGGAGAGCAGTCATGAAGCAGGTGGGACAAAAAGAAAAGATGAAACTGAGGTTGGGAAAGAAAGAATCAGACAAGCAAGGCACATAACGAGAAACAATTACCAAAGGATACCAAGCACAAGAGGAAATGTGGTAAGTATCCCAGCAGCAGGAAGTCTGAGCAGAGAGAACACCATTAATTGATGATGCTGTGCCTATGCTTTTGTCAATTCAAACTGTGATGAAAACTGCAAGTGCATTTGGTGGTTAACATAATTAATATTGTTAACATTAAATTGTGTAATTAGTTATAGCAAGGGATGCTTGGGTAAGATTAAGTTTCCCGAAGGAAGGAGAAGCAAACATCAGACTGGTTTACCTGGAGAGCAGGAGCTGTGCAAGCATCTACCAGAAATGATGTAGCGTTCAAGCAGAATGTAATAGACTATGGGACTTCCTAAGGTTCGTAATTTGCCTTATTTTTCTATGATATATGATATTCCCTATTGGAAATATTTCCACTTTGTCTGGGATAACTGAGGAGAGCTAAAGAAGGAAAAAGGAAGGGATCATCGCTATTGGAGCTCTCAGAAGGGAGGGGCAAGATCTGCATTTTAGTGCAGGCTTCAGCAATTTTATTTGATGCCAAAATTGGGTGTTTGAATATCAGTCTTCCACAAGCTATATGAGAGCCTTCCCCCCTCAGGCTGCTTCCCCGAGTATCCAATATTTTGAGTGAATATTTGGTTATTCCTGAAAGCTACTACTACTGACACTGCTGCATGACTGTTCACAGGTTATTCCCTGGCTACCTTGTCCCAGGGGTCAGTTTATTTGCTGAAGATGTGATAAACTAGGATTCAGATCTCTGTTCTGAATCAAGAAGAGGATGAAAATAAATCAATGTCTCCTACATTGTTAAGTGAGTGATTAAAACATTAGGTTAGAGATTTACTTATTGTTTTTTATTTTAGAAGGGGAAATTAGATTTAGCAATTCCTAATTGAATTAGTTCACAATTAGATGAGAATTCCCGAACAACAGGATGACACAGTCTTGGGGCTGTGTGGATACCTATACCTTGCCTCTTTTTATTGCACTGTCAGTACTTGAAGTCCTCTAAATCCTACTCATCTCATTTCTTAGTGTCTTCCTTTAGTGGCTCTTTTTCTACATAATTTGAGTTTGGGCACACACTTATTACTAAGGATTCTGCTGAGCAGCAGGATATTTAAGAGTTAAGCATTGTAACACTTAAGCATCCTTCAAATTTCCTAGTGCAAGCCAATTCCTACTTTATGACTTACCTTGTTCCCAGCACCTCTCTCTCTGACATTTAGACTAAATAAATAAAAAGGACCTTCACACACAAAAGAGCTTCATAGAATATAGTGTGGATGGTAGGATCTGATCCTATGATCTGCATGCCCAAACCTCATGTGTCACAGAGCCACAGGCTGTGTGTTTTGGTATTGCAGGTAGCAAGGGAAGAATTTACCTCTGCAAAATCTCTAGGCAGGAAGTGACACTGCCCGTGCCACAATCTCCCTGCTCCGTTGGGGTCAGGAGCAGGCTGGTGCCTGGGCTATTTTGATGGTGTTGACCTCAGCACCTCCCTGTGGCTCATTTCCTCCCAGAGCCAAGGGTTTGGATTTCCCAGCGGTGCCAGAACAGCCTCACTGCCAGTCACGGGGTAGCTCTTTGGCCCAGAAACTGTGCTTGGATTGCCCGTAAACTGTGCAACTGAGTAGTAGCTGCTGCGAAATATAAAGTATACGATTATTTTTGCAGTCCTTCTCCAAGAAGAATTATAAATAGTTCTTCAGTACTCTTGATTTCTTAAATGTGATTAAAAAATCTATATAGTTCATAAAATATTATTTTAAAATAATCTTGTTTTATTTATTTTCTCATATCTTAATGCGGATAAAACCATAAGGCTTTTCTATGGATTTGCTTATTTGGAAAAATGGACTTCTTCCCAAAGTTCATCAGTACACTAAGCTCTGGCCCGTGTTTGGAATTTGTTTTCCAGGAAAATAGAAAACGCATCATATGAGTGGGATATAGCAGTTATATATTTCATTTTCATTAATACACTATTCTTTTCTCTTAAGCACTATAATACAGGCTGTGTCAAATGTTTACAATGGATTGTTGTCAAGTACAAGGTTCTTTTCATACAGACATTGGCTCTATTAATATGGTTTCTTCCAGTTCATGTCTAAATTTTAAATCCTCTTGGAATTGACACCAACTGTCCATTTTGACACTTGTTCGTTAGTGTTTTCTCTCAATGGAACTATTCTCTGTCCTTCAGCTGTTGTAGTAATTTCGCATTTTCCAGAGTCTCCTTATAAGACCCATGTTCTATGCTTGGAGAACCATACAATGTGACAGTCTGAAATATTTCACAGCTCCATTAGAGCAGCTTGCCTCTTGTTCCAGCACACATTTTCAAAAGGGAACCTTCAGTCTGACCCTTTGCAAAGTTGTTTTTAAGAATCTAAATAATTATTTCTATAGCTTAAAAATTAATGGTCATAACAACTATAAATCTAAGTCATTCTTCCCCTTTGCTAACCAGAGGCAGGCTAACCATAGCAGATCTCAGAGATTAAGGCACATCCCTTGATTTTTATGACCTTGAGTGTACGCTTGTGCCTGCATGTCTGATAAGGAAGTGTAGATACAGTACATCATAACAGCAATAGCAAATTGGTAAAGATATTGGTATCGTAAATAAATTAATACTTTGTCCTTTTGTTGTTGTTACAGACACAGAGTCAAGAGATTTTGCCCAAACAAGGACTGAATAGGGAGCAGGATGCTGTAGTAGTCTGCTGTGCTATCGGGGTATTCATTTGAAACGTTTCCAGAAAGGTAAAGTAAGCTCTCTGCAAATGCTCTTATCTGATGCCCGCTCCCCAGGCTGAACCACTTTCTGCCCCTATGTCTTTACTATTAGGGATGTGAGAGCTGAAGGGATGTTCAAAGCAAAGCAAAGCCTGAGCATAGTGTGGCAGTGGTATTTGCCACAGTGACTCTTAAGAAACTAGTGCCCATGTGTTTGTACTGAGATGATTGTGAGAGGAGAAAGCAAGTGAGCATTGCTGTCTTGACTGTATCCTCAGTTTACTAGGAGACATGCAAAGACATACTGGGGCAAACTGCCTTCCCCTTAATGCTTCTAAATCTACGCAAGTAGGACAAATAAAAGGTGGGAAAATAGCGAAGATGAATATAAATTACATGTTTTGTTTTAGATACGCAAGGTCTGTGAACACTTGGATCAGCTCTTGCCCCAGGGCAATGCAGAACTACCAGCTGACTCTGCTAGAGATGCCAGGTCCTGTCCACTTTTAAAGAAAGCACAGCATTATCCAGGAGAGGAGAGCTTGTTTCATTGAGTTTGTCCATGGCTACTATGGCCCACACCATTAATCTCCATTAACCAGAAACCAGGCAAGACCACATAATCCGAGTGCTAATAAAAGGTAGGAGTTAGAAGTGCAAAAAAGAAGGGGAAAGTCAAGAAATGGTGAATGTATTTGCCTCTTGAGCATTCAGTCAGTCTTAATGTACAAGATATTTAGCAGACATGTTCCTTCAGTAACAGTCATCTCGCAAGTAGTAGGCATAACTTTAAGGAATTTGACAATTACTTTTTTGCTTGTGCAAAAAGCCCTCTTCTTTATACTAGGTATACTTGCTAATAAGAAAAAGGCAAGAAAAGAAAACACTCCACAGCCTCTCTGTGACAATGAGTAATTATCATAAGTGAATAAAAAGAAAGAAAAATTCACCAGAATCATACCAAAACCTTCTGCTGTTTATTTGTGTAATGTTGTTAAAGGTGGTGTGTGGATATCGTCTCAAATCTATATCTCACCTCAGGGTATCAGAAAAGAAGCAGAGTAAGAAATACAGTGACAGAAATAATTAAAAGACAGAGCATTGTTTTGTTTTTCTTGATTTTTTTTCAATATCTATTTCAGTGAGAGTGAGTCAATAAAGGCCACTTCTGATAGGTGTGTGATTCTTTTTTTTTACTGGAAAATACATGCTTTGGATTCTTTTGCATATAAACAATTGAAATTATGTTCATACATCTGCTTCTATGAGTAATTTTTCATTGTCCAAATATTAAATAGGCATAGCAGCTATGAATTCATTATTTTCCAACTTAAACATTTATTGTAAGTAAGTTCCAATTTTCCTTTGTTAGACCAGGAATATATAGGTCTTGATCAATTAGCTATAGGCAAAATCCTGTTCCAAAGGAAAACAGTAAAAATACTATTTCTCAATTTAACTGGGTCACACCAATAAGAAATGAAAAAAAATATATCTCTTTTTATTTTTATACTGTACTAATCACCTGTAAAATTAAATGATTTTCTAGACAACTACACCGTAAATTACAAGCTAATAATTTTCAAGTCATTTTTATAATTTTTTTTTCCAAGCGGGTTCATTTTGATATTGTCTCATAAACTGCATGACTTTTTTAAAATAAGTTTTTAGATATTCCTTTTTTTTTTTTTTCATTTTTTCATCTTATAGTAAGGGCTACTTCAGTGCTTCACTGTTTGGCTGACAGGGTGCTCAGTATCTAGCTGCACTTGGCTCAAAGATTGAATTCTGCTGTCCCAAATATGCCCTGTGTGTCCCAAGGGACACTGCTCGCACAGCAGGTCTTGTGGAATGCAACTGTGAAGGGTAAAGCTTTGGTTGCGTATTAGATTTCCTGTATCCAAGTATTCTTTTTATATCATCCAGAACTTCATCTCCGACAAAATATTTTAGGAATATCCTTGTAAAATTTCCTTCAGCTCATTATTGACTATAAAGAGTACTGGAATGGTTTATTCGTGATTATGCTAGAGAGCTGTGTGCAGCTGTCATCCCACAAAAAGATCACCCTGGTAACACCAATCAACAAGCAGAGTAAGATGATCCAAATATAACTGAAACCATCTAAATGTTGTCTTTCAACTGAAATATAGAGGCACAACTTCATACCAAACTTCGCCTGGTGAAGTGAGATCTTTGAAAAGGCCTGTAGACATCATTACTCAGTGATGAAAGGCCATTGATGTTCAGTTTACATTACACAGTGGAATCTGAGAAAGGGCCTACACGGAGAGAGAGCTTGGAGAATACCCTTAAAATAAGTAATTAGTTCAACATAGTTTGAAAGAAGTCATTGGGAAAAAGAGAATTGCCATACTGGATTCATCTTCCAGTTTTCAACTGACACTGAACAATGACCAGTACTGAAATTTTTGCTGTAATTTCTAGTAGTGGTAGGAGAAACTTCCAGATAGGAAGCCAGTAAATTAGTTTATCCTTAAGGTTGTGTACAGTGCCTATACTGCAATGACATGCAACTGATATCGCAGTTCAGCTCGGAGACGAACCATACAAGTAAGTCTGCACTTGTCTCAAGCCTCCTAACTATATCCACATAGAAGACGGAAGAAAATGTGTTCTGGGGTCACTGGAAAAATGCAGCTCATATTCCCTGATGCCATCTGCAAATCTGCTTAGAGAAAAGAGGACAGAGAGAAGGTTTGGAGGAAGAGAGGCACCGACACACCTACCTGAGGACAAGGTACACCTATAGATCACGCCTGCATTATTATTTGGCTTGGGATGATCCATATTACTGTTTACACTTCCTTCTAATGCAATCACACAGAGACAAGCAAGACAAACAAATGAACGAAGAAAACCCCCCAAATTGTGACCAATGTTGCTGGAAAGGACTTGGTCTTGTCAGCACGGCACAGTGGTGACATGGGAGGCAAAGGAAAGTGCTCGAGCAGTGGGTTACCTCTCCGTGCACCTTCTCGTCGTACTGGTTCAGGTAGCCAGTTACAGTCCATTGCAGTCCACAAACTGCAGGTTCTGCAGCACCAAATGGGCATGTAGCTTAATTACAAAGCAACCTTGCTGTTTATTATTTCATTATTACTGTGGATAGATGATGATTTTACACAACGTTTAGTATATATGTAAAACATACTCTAAAACACATGCTTTTCAGGATTTTTTTAATGTGCTGTCAAAGTATTTTTGGCAGTAATCTCTTCTGTCCACAAACCTCACAGGCCCTTGTGTCCTGAATCTACAAGTGGAGGTTTTCATTCAGAGCCATGCGTAACAACTTAGATCTAAAAGCCTGCATCAAACACTATTTTGCTTCAATATTCTTACTATTCTTTTTTATATATTTATTAATACTATTTTTTTTCTAATTCCAGGACTTTTGAATCATGACAAATAGACACGCTTTAGACATTTCTGCACACAACCAGGAAAAGTCACTATCACATGTGACTTTAGTAGGAAGCAAAGTCAATGCAAAGCTATTTCTTGCTTTTTTTCTTATTAATTGTATATCATTACCCTTTGTATTACAGCAAAATATAGAGGGTAGATTATTAATCTTTCACATAACTTTTCACATTATCAAATTAAATTATTATATAGCTCCATCTACTCAGTAAAAGCAGAAGTTAGAATGTGAAGATTGTTTTATCAGCTCCTACAACACTATAAATGTGATTTAAATTCAATATGAATGTCATGTTCTATTGTCTTTCTGCAATGACATTTGCCAACATATCAGTTCTCGAGGGCACTGATGCCAGCCCCTTCTAGAGATGTACAATGGAATTGGCTACATATAATAGTTTCTATAGAAATTGCCTGTATAATTTAATACAGTATGACCTAATTTCAATATAATTGTAATCATCCTATAGAGTTCTGTCATTCTTCTGTTTTCCTTCAGTTTCTGCTTTTGATAGAGTATACTCTTACTGCACTAGCAGTGCCAAGAATCTCTAGGAAATTGAGTGGCAAAAAATAAGAATGGTGTGCTGGGGTGCGTATATATATTTTTAAAACAGCTATTGGTTGAATGCCAGTCTTGCCCCAGATCTCCAGTTTTATCAGCAGAGCCATGCGAAAGGGGAAGAAGGCTGGAAGACAAAAGATCACATAGAAACTTTTTCTTCATAACTGGACAGAGACAAGGGTGGAGGAGGATCTTCTACTTTAAGGATGCTCCCCTCTCCCTATATTCACTGGCAGGAAATTCAGTGAACTACTGCTTTATTGTTTGGAGATCCTTCTTTCCCTGAGCATGTGAGTTGCAGCCAATTTATGCTGACCATTTATCCTCAGGAAAATGCAAAATGTCCCCAGGTAGCATATACCACATTGCATACATTAAATTGTACAATAAACCTCTTCAGCTACTTACAAGATTTTTCACTCTGCCCTGCAGAAAAAAAGCTCAACTTTTTTGACTCAAAAGTCCAACTTTGCAGTATGTTACTGTCAAACAGCACGTCACTAGAAGCCTTTAAGGACATTTGGAACTTCAGAGGTCATCTGCAGGTATCGCAAGACTTAGTAGTGTTTTCCTAAAAATAAGAGGAATCTCACACACACACACACACACTCACACATATACACACACATATTCCAGCCTTGTGGATGCAAGATTATGGCTCTATAATGTCAGTTTATCACAGCGCTGCATATACGGCTACCAAGAACAAATACAAATCGTGAAAAACATCTGTAAGACCCTATAAGCAATTTGTCAGAATACTTTAGAGCCCATGTATAATAAATGAAGAACACATGTTTCATATGAACCACATGAAACTAGAGCTGTACAGAATGCTTTGCCAGAGACTTGAACAGCTGTGGACATCACCTCTCCCTCCCTCGCTCCAGCTTTAAAAGGCTTTATTTTCCTTTCAGCTTGACAGGTGATGTTTACAGTAGTGTCAGTCTTCCCAAAAGACGGCTTCTCCAAAATATCCCGGTGACTATTTCCATCTCTTTGAATGTTGCCTTTCAATTTTTATTTTAGATCTCGGGCACTTTCTGCTGATTTACAAGGGGTCCTCGCCGCACCACCCTTACCGCATTCTGACAGGGCATCAAACACCTACTGACCTCTATGTATACATAAGTAGCAAGCTACATACTACACAGTACTGTCTGCCTGGTAGCTACAGTTAAGAGATGGAGAGTTTTGTTACTCTTCTGCTCCGACTGAGTGCAGACACCCAGAGCCCTTTCTAGGTGTCAGAATTCCCGAGCTTGTCCCCTCAGAGAGGCTACGGATTTATCCTTTCTGAACAGAATATAAGGTGGCAGCTTGGAAGTCTCCCTGCTATTACATTTTTTTTTTAAAACTCATATTTAGGTCACAGCTTTAGCATTATTCAGAAGGATGCATTTCTTTACACGGAGGAAAAAAAAAAGAGCAATGAAACCCCCCAATGGTGTCAATGAAACACTGCCACTTCTGTGTAAAGCGGTGGTATAATTATTTCCCTGTAGTCCTCCTACTCCACCAGTTTTTGCTTTGTTTCTCAGACAACAGCTTCCTGCTTCTCTCATTCCTGTTTCAGATCTCTCTGATAATGATTATCAGTGGGAGTAGAAGATGCTTCCTTTTATTAAATCCCCAAATATTACCTCACATACTTTCTGATGTCTGCAGTGATCCACCAAAGCTCACAAAGGAGGGACAGCTTTTGTAGTTTATATCACTGTGTTATAATATATTTTAGTATTGAATTTTGTGTACTTATTGTAAGTACTCCTTGTAACAGTACAACATCCAAGACATTTGAATAAACATTCTATTACTCAAGTGAGTCTAACATTCATTATAATATATAATAAATTTGCAGCTTTATTTTATTTTATCTGGTTAACAAAAGCAGCAAGAATGTAAAATGCTTTCTTCGACACCGAACATATGCATTCACCATGTATATTTAAAAAAGCCCCAACTCACTGGTGATAAGGTAGCTGAAATAGCCCCAAGTGTCCCTGAAGAGCTACTGTGTGCTGTGTAAAAGCTGAATAATCCTCCCTATGTCAGAAGGTGACTCTTCAGCTGTTCAGGATCATGAGTCGATATGCTACCACTCATAAAACAAGATGCAAAACACAAGAACATACTTTTAGGTAAAGACCCTCTAAGATGGTATTGGAATTAATCTGCAAGAACTGAAAACAACATTGAAACTGATCTAGCAAAAGTGCTCCAAAACCAAAACACAAAGAATACAGCAAATTCAGCCACAAATAAATTCACTTGGAATATGAAAATTTTGCGTCACGTTTGGCTCATTTATCTTTTTTTACAAAGATAATTGGAAAAAAAGAAATATGTTCAGAACACACTTTTAGTTTAAATACTGAACACATTATTTGTATAACAAGCAGAAGTGCAGTTTCTGCAAAACTACTGCAGCTCCTTATTGTTCAGTGATCTGACTAAAATACATTTATGAAGGCACATTGATAGAGGAAAAAGTTTCAATCATTTGTGTTTGTTTTAACCATCAAAATAGGGGAATTCACTTTGGCCCCTGTGCTTAAAAAATATGACTTTGATTTTTAAGATCTCGGATCTCAATATTTTTAATATTTAGTTTTAATATTTACATGGTAGTTTCTTCCCATTCAAGCTCCACGTCACCTACAAAAAAAAAAAAACACACATCACATTCTTACCTTTTATATAAATGGTAACCAATAGCAGGTAACCTGGCTGAATATAAAAGATCTTGTAGGGATGTGACAGTGGGTAGCTTGTCCAAGGAGTATTACCATGAGGGAGGTTAAAGGGCTCCAAAGTCCCAGGCCTGTACAATTCAGAAGCTAAGAAATGCTTGCTGAAATACCTTTTTTTCCCTGCTGCTTATCCTAGAGAAGTCAATGTACCTGCTAGGAAAAACCAATTTTGGGACCACCTGCATCTACCTACCTTCCATGGCATCCAGAGAGTCCATCTTTTGCAGTGCTGAGTAGTTTACAAAACATATGGGCTGACTGCTTCCCTTGCTTGTCAACAGATCCAGTACACACTGATGCAAAAATATATACTGTGCCTGTAGTATATGAATTTAAAGGCATTCGATTAGAAGAAAAAATGCATTTCTAATAGCAAAAACCTTTTACCTTTTTAAAATATAAATGTCCAGGTGGTCTTAAAGTAATTGCAGTTTAACTCGACCATCTTAACACTTTCATTATCATAGCATATACATGTGACCTGATTTCATTAATTATGAGATATTTTGTGCTAAATTTGCCAAAAGATGTTAATTCTTATGCTCCGTGAAATGTATGACATCTAATATATATAATATATAAGAATATATAAATATAATACATATTATATAAAATATAACATATAAAAACATACTAAATATAACTGAGAAAAGACTGTTCCCCAAATTCCTGTGAGAGTTTGTTCTATGAAGAGATGCATCATTATTTTTTATGTTCAGACTATATTCAGACTGAAGTTACAGTACCGCATAAATAGAAAACTTAAACATGAGAACTTTTCTCTTTCCACCATACAGAAAACCAGCAGGGTGCACTAAAATACAAAAAATTCTAGTAAATCTGTGTGTTCTAGAAGTGTGCATCATTGCTAAGAGCCAAAACGCCCTATTTTTAGTGATACTTTCTTGGACTGTGGCATCATTTGTAAGAGACCAAACTTCTGAGGAAATAGTAACTCCAGGTAAAAATTGAGAAAAGAGAAAAACAAAAAGGGTGAAAATAGGAAGAAACGGATTATGCATATCTTTACATGGGAGAAATACTGAATGTTGGAAGACCGATGTACATAAAAGCAGGGTATGATTCAACAGATTTCTTTGGCTTTTGTGCAGATAAATACATTATTATTACTCAATAACTGCTATTTTATTTCAGAACTGTTAACTGTTTTCAATTCAAGTGTATAAATTCGAGGATTTACCAGAGGAATTTATTTACATGTTTGTATCTTAGGGTCATGGGTCCAATCCTTCTATATATCTAAGACAGGCTTTTACAGGCCCCTGAGAGATGCTTTTTCACTATGTTATTTACTGAAACAATAGCCTGGCATTACTTTGTGCTAGCCTTTGTACTGATACCTGGGAAATGTATGGGTGCTAAAGTATTTTCCCTGCTATTTAATAACATTCTTCATTATTTTAAGGTTTTTGAATGGTTGGATCTGAGAGAGAAAAGAAGTTTCACTAACAAGTGGTCTATGCACTTCACCTTTGGTTGAAGGGCAGGCCTAGCTAGCGTGCAGGTCATCATGCAGAGTGCCAGGACAGTGAGACTGCAGCTACGTTAGGGAATTACAGTGTCTGGGCACAGTGTCAGTGACTGAAACCTGATCATTAAAATGACTGCAAATTGCTTGATCTGTCCCTCCCTTGGCCTTGATCTATACCAGGAGTCAGTACAGAGCGTGGGTTATTCCTTATAGACGGACTGGGTGCAGTAGCTTTTGTGGGGAGTGTGGTAACTGCAAAGTTGCCTGGTTGTACAGATGTAGGTCGTTCTATGACAGTTGGCTACAGGACCAAAGAATGGCTCTGTCGGCAAAAGGGAAACTATTTTGAAGTTACAAACAGGAGAAAAAAGGTCTGAGAGCAACCATTTTTTATTTATTTTGCTCACAGTACAAGAGGGATGTGGAGCTGCTGGAGAGAGTCCAGCGCAGGGCCACAAGGATGATCAGGGGCCTGGAACATCTGCCCTATGAGGAGAGGCTGAGGGAGCTGGGCCTGTTCAGCCTGGAGAAGAGAAGGCTGAGAGGGGATCTGATCAGTATCTATAAGTACCTCAAGGGAGGCAGTGAGGAGGATGGTGCTGGCCTCTTTTCACTGGTGGCCACTGACAGAACTAGAGGTAATGGCCACAAACGGAAGCATCAAAAGTTCCACAGGGAACTTAAGGAAAAATTTCTTAACAGTGAGGGTGACAGAGCCCTGGAACAGGCTGCCCAGAGAGGCTGTGGAGTCTCCTTCTCTGGAGATCTTCCAAACCCACTTGGACGCAGTCCTGCGCCACGTGCTCTAGGTGACCCTGCGTGTGCAGGGGGGTTGGACTAGATGACCTCTAGAGGCCCCTTCTAACCTTAAGCATTCTATGATTCTATGACTTGAGGGATTTGTAAGCTGAGTTCTGTAAAGGAATGAGGCTCTTCTCTTAATGTGTTCCATGCCAATCACATAAAATCCAAATTATAGACCACTAAACTGTTTTATAACAGAACTGCCAGAATAGCTTGACTACAGAATCCCTCATAAATCTCTCTAAGATTCAGGATTTGGGGAGTAAGTTTCAGTGCTGCTCTGCACCTTGTCATCTTGCAAACGTGACTTAGAAATGACCTGTACAGAACAACCTGTCTTGGGATTTTGCCAAGAGGATGCAGGATAACACTTCCTGTCTTTGATCTTGTTTGAGATCAGTGCTGTGAGAGCATCTTCTCCTATTACATTTTGGCACGTCTTTTTCTATCCTTTGCCAAAATATGCAAGTGCAGGGGTGAGGAAAAAATGATGCACATTTTAAAAATGTGCACTGATCTTCTCAAATGTCTTCCTGCTTGAAGGTTTCATTTTGGGAGGACTCTCATGTTGTCTTCCAGCATAAGAACTGTAGTTTCAGATGAATCTATTTGTGGTCAGAAGTGTAAAACAAAAACAAATAAAAAAGGCCTTCCCATATTCATCATCACAGGAAAGCCCTGTCAGTTGTTTAGCTTCAATAAAAACCTCTAATATACTGTGAACTGTGCTTCTGTGTGTTCTTTCAGTGACTTTTCCAGTCATAGTGGCATCCTGGGTTCAAGGTACAGTGTTGTTTTCTTCAGTTGTGCTTGAATTCATCCCAGATTTGTGTAAGGATCCAGATGTAACCGTATTAATCGCTTACAGTTTAAAAGTTGAAATAAGGCACTTGAGTCTGGACCATAAGACCAGCTTGCCTCCCATGGGATTTATAACTTCAGTTTCAAGCCCGCCCTGAATTAGATAAGGTTATTAAGCCAGCAGGAAGGAAAGGAGGGAGAGTGAATACAGCCAGATTTCCATTCCATTAGGTACTTAGGATCAGCTCTAAATCCTGCTATTGCTCACTTCTGGATAGCTGGACCTCCAAGTACAGGAGAAATCTTTCCTCTTACTATCAGGTCACCGCTAAGTGATACCAAACTTTGTACGTCTGCCAGATATGTGTTTATTTTAGATCCAAAAGACTATTGCCTTGTTTTTACATGTGCTTAATTCTACTCATGCATGTTATTTATTTGAAAAAAATTTAAAAGAATCAAGGAATTGGGTGAAAGGCATATTAAAATGTTTGGAAAACTGTGAAACATATGTACAAAAAATACAGTTATGTTGCAAGTAAGGGCAAATAGTGCATGGGCAAACCTCTGTTTATTTGGCACCTAGTTTTCACCCAAAACTTGAAATAACCTTTCTCAAAGTCTGAGAAATTCTGCTTTTGGTTCTAAAAGTTAAATATTTCTGCATTTCTTCCCTTTTTTTTTTTTTCAGAACTGGCCAAATTATAATTCAATATATGTAGAACATACAAATGATACTTGCAATCCAAATAGAAGCAGCAATTAGTAGCAAATGTATTTGGCAGCTGATACTTATGAGATTTTCAGTCTAGTTTTGTAGGAGATCAGGTAGCTTTCTAACAAAAGGAAAACAGCATACAAATATATGTGTCTTACCAGATTCTGTACCATACACATTCTTTCAGATCGTAACTCAGCTACAAGTCCATAGATATCCACAAAATCATGATCATTTATATGTTGGGTTAAATGGTCAAGTGCAATATAAACTCCTGTTCTTCCAACACCAGCACTGCAAACATAGCACAAAAATAAAGTTTGTATGTTCAGAAATATTCTCTCAGAACTCTCTGGTTGAAGTGGATTTATTGCAAAAAGGAAAACTTGGGAAAAATTGATGTCTTTTCCATGCGTTAGCTTCTGTGTTTGTTTGTTTGTTTTCCAATCCCCTTAGTGAATGGGATCAAGTGAAATCTGGATCTGTGCTGGGTTCTTATTTTGGTTTTATATCGGGCAATCAAATTAAATCAAACCTATGTAAGTGGAAACACTCTACAGCTTTTCTGTGAAAAGAAGAGAAAATCACAAGATATTGTGAAATTGAATCTAGATTCTGTGTTGCTTTTTGTATTAGAGACAAACCAACATAGTATCTCGCAAAATATTAAAAGAAAATACTTTTAAAAGGAGGACGGGTGTGTAGGACACACAGTAGCTGGAGTTTGTTTTATTTAAAGGTTTGGAAATGAACAGGACTTCTTAAATTTCTACCAGATTTTTAGGCAAGCAGTGAAGAAAAGGCAGATCATATAATTTCTGATAGCAAAATTCTCTTGATTCTGCAAGGTCTAATAAGAAGAATATAACAAATGAGTGTTCTGGATATGTGAACACACATTGCTGCTTTGCAGTCACCATGAATTTCAGTATGGGCAGAATAACTGGCCCATGCTGGTTCCTGGTTGTGGAAAGGGGATGACATTCATTTCAGAGAGGACTCCATACTGTATAACACACAAAGGCCATCTTTGTCTCCTACAGCAGTCTCTCTGGCCCCTGCAGTAGAGAAAAATGCCCGGTTGTCAATAATAATGTCAAATAAAATGAGAAGGTGGCTTCTCAGCATTGATGATGCCAGTAGGACACTGAGGACAAATAAAAGAGGCCTCAATAATAGCCTCACTGGACAGATTTAGGGAAGAGATTTGTGGCGCTAAACCCAGCTTTTCCTTCCACATATTTCCAGACTTGTACTGAGTGAGAATGAGGCAAAGAATCAGGGTCAGGTCTCAGATCATTATTTTGGATGCGCCCACTCAGTCAGTGGGAGCACCGACCTGCATATAAAACGTGGATACAGTCACCACCTTCCTGAAGATTTAGCCTTCCCCAAATGGCTACTCTTTGAAATAGCAATTTAAGGTTGTTGAGTATGACTATGACAGCTGAACACCTCTAACCAGCAGCTCATTTATTTAGGAGCCTAAATATAGATTTTAATTGTTTACCAGCATCCAAGTATGAAATCTGACATATGCAAGCCCCTATTTCATTTTGTCATTCTCTCTGGCTCCCAGTTTCTTCCTTGCACGAATATGTGACAAGTTCATTTTAAATAAAATTTTAAAGAGTATTTCTTAATTGTATTAGTAGTCATTAAAAATCAATAAATAGTTGTTGCTATTCCTCTGCTGACAATAAAGAGGAAATCTGAGACAAATTTAATGACCTCCTGGAGATCGCTGGGTTAAGTCTTTCACAGACATCCCCTCGATGGGATTTCCATGAGTCGATAAAACTCACTTCAGTATTTTACGTCCTAGAAAGGACTGTAGAGCACGGCTAGAGAACCCTACCCTGCTGCTCACGCTACGGCTATCCTGCGAGCATCCTGCGCTCTTGTTTGGCAGCTTCCCTGAGCACTGGCGTGCGCTTGAAATGATCAGATACTAAATAATGTTCTGGTGAATGTGTTTACCTGCAGTGAACCACCATCGGTGTG
Organism: Tinamus guttatus; assembly: GCF_000705375.1. The sequence continues at coordinate 87,305 of NW_010587140.1, read as the reverse complement.
GTATCATGTGCTCGGCTGGCACGGATAAGTTTTACAAAATGGATAATTGGTGCAGTAGTTTCAGGGACCCCATGTTCCGGCCAGGAAGTAAAATTGCACTGCCGCACCATCATGCAGTCCCCGAGCAATTTAAGGTTGTTGAGTATGGGTTTTTTTTGTTGTTTTTTTTTGTTTTTTTTGTTTTTTTTTTTTGCACCAGAGCTATGAAAGAAGATGAAGAAATGAAAGCTTCGCAGCAATTTCACCTAAAAAAGAAGAACCTCAGAACAGCCTCACAACTATCATCAGATGTATCAAGGGATAATGTGTAATGCACACATTTTACAGCAGTTTTTTTGAGGGAGACGGCATCAAGTCTCTTTTGAGGATGTATTAATGACTTCAACAAGCAAGCACCCTATATTCAACTTTTGTCCCTATATCAGTGTCATCTGATATAGGGTGCAGGTTGAAGTTTCTATAGCTTGTCTAGAATTTTAACTGACTAGGTAGACATTTATTTAGGAGAAGGTTACTCGGCATTGGAATGGTTAAAACCATTAGAATGGTTATTCCAATTCTAATCTAGCATGGTCAAGATAGACACAAATATGTTGGCAAATAAAGATATTTTCTATGCATTCAATACCCACTTCATCAGAGCAGTAGCAACAGTAACTCAAAAAATTTTGTTCTAAATTAATTTCTAAGGACAAAAGAATAAAAGCACTGGGTCAGGCCAAAGGCCTGTCTTGCCTAATATCCTGTTTAAACAGCATCCAGGGAAAAGCATTTGGAAAATTTATAAAAACCGGACAACAAAGTAACAACATTTCAGCAAAATGTCATTTTAGTGCTTAACAGTCTGTTACTCATGAGATGATTCAGTCAGAGATGGCGTCTTAAAATTAAGACTGCTCCTGAGAATGTCCTTCTATTAATTTCTCCAGGTTTTCAAAGGTCTGTAAGGTTTGGGGTTTTTTTTTTTTTGCATCTGCATTTGCAATATCCTGCAGCAAGGTGCAGTTTATCTGCAGTTTAGTCAACTGCTGTATAATAAATCAGTTTTTCTTTTCTTTTTTTGCTCCTACTACCACTTACTTTTTTTAGAACCACTGAACACTGAAATGTGAACAATTATGCATAGTATTTTTGGTCTATATTATTAAATAACTGTAAGCAATTTGCCTCATACAGGCTTCCTTCTTACACAGGAAGATCATCAAGTACCCATCCATTTCTGAGTAGAAGAGGAAGCAGCAATATGGCACATTTGATGGCATAATTCCTGTAGATGTAGCGCTTGGACAATTCAGGTTATGTTTTGTTTTCCTTCTGGCCTCACATGATCCGCACATGTGATTTTGCTGGCACGTATTTTTAATCTAAAGAGTCCCTTTTACCAGCCGTGGTTACTCTGTGTCTTATGCTAACTGAAGAAAAGCAGTTTATCTTCTCTCACTGTCCCATTGACCTGCATTACGTGCACACCTTACTTATCCTCGTGGGCTGACAACTGAGAGAGTCACCTTTAGCCATGGGCACATGTCCCAGGCTGGTGCTGCATCTTTATGTGTGGGTGGTGGAGTTCAGGTCCTAGGACCTGGCCGCTCTGCGTACGGCACAGGTCAGTGCTGGGAGTGCAAAAGAAGACGGGCTCCATCTTGGGTCGTTATGTCCAGGATTCCCTTCCAAGTTACCAGCTAGAAGTCTGATTTTCGGTGGTTGCTACTTTTTCCAAAGGGTGGAAATTTTAGTTGTGGATCATGACAAAGATTATCACTCTATCCCCTGCCACCACCACCCTACCCAGCACAGTGAGTGGGCGTAATTCTGACGACTCTCATGTATACTGGGTGACACTCCTGGGGGTGGAGGCCAGTCCTGCTGGTGGTACAGTGCAAAACAGCTGCGCTACACCAGAGACTCTTGCCCTTTCATGTGAGAGGGATAGATTCAAAGGGATTTGTCTGATCCCAGAACGGTTAGGATTACTCCTTTCTAGAAGAGACAACTGAGGTGTCCAAATAGAAACTTTGCCTCCCACCAGACCAGAGGTTCAGTAACCTTGATAAGCCCTTCATAGCACATGGGCCACGTATCTGAGATCTTTGTGACACTGGAGAAAATTCTCACAAAAAGAGCAGCAATGAACACAAAACGCTCAGGAAAATGAGGTGGCACACACATATTCAGGATTACAGGAAGAATATTGAAGGTTAGGTAGATAGAATAGAGATCATCTCATGTCCTTCATGAGAAGGACTAAACACTGGAGGTGTTTTAGTCAACCAGCTTCCAAATCTGGCATACCCTTTCAATTTTCAGGTCTCTGATGGTCCAGTCCATTTGGGTATCTTCCATCAATTTAGTAATCACTATATCCCCAAATACAGTCACTGGTTTATTATCCTCTGGCCAATACTGATGACATCTTATCTGCAGGAAGATGAAGACTAATTAATAATGATCATCTACAAACCTGACAGAAACTACCCACACAATTATATCATACACCGTTCATTGGTGCACCAGTAACTTACCCGTCCTTTTTCAAAGCACTGCGTAAGCATCACTAGTGTTTTAGCTCTCGTCTCCCATACCATTCTCCAGAAATCACCCACTGTTCCTGGTAATGGTCCCTGAGTTGCGATAAACTCATTTGGACATAAATAGCCCTGAGAAGAAAAAGATATTAAATACATTGTGGTTGGAGAAGAAAAAGAGAGCTTGCACGTGACTGTCAGTACCCAAAGCCACCATGCCGGTGGATGAATCCCTGTCAGACAAACTAAATGGGCTGCTCATCACTGTGTGGCAGGTGCCACACTTCTTACATGGAAGTGTAAGAGAGTTATGGCATTTTTTTCCCACTGTGTAAAGCAGTCATGAACCAATGCTCTAACAATGTTTTGGACATACCATCCTAATAAAAGTGCCCTCTTTTAGCAGACGAATTGCATGGACATCATGGTCAGTAATTCTCATTAAAAATATCTAAGTCTTTGTGTTAGTCTTACAGCAGATCCACCATGAGACCACAGAGAACCATGTCAGGAAGAGGCCAATGCAACAGAATTATAACAGTGCTAAGGAGCAGTGGGGCCCAGAGAACTGAGGAGCGATGCAAGTGCTACTGCAAGCTACATATCACACTGGTGACCTGTCTTTTCTGTGATGTCCAGGGAGCTGCTGTAGATTAGGTATGGAACTTAGGCAAATAATACTCTGATAGAAGGTCCTTGAGACGCCTCCTAGAGTGATTTTTTTTTTTTTAGTGTTTCCTGCTTCTGTTTAATAATAATTATGTATTATAAATTGGTATAAAACTTGGAGAAAAGTGTTTTGTTGAAAAATTTGTAAATGCTGTCAGAAGACATGTTCTTTTGCATCTATGTTTTCTTAAGGAAACTAAAGGTACTTGATGGAATGCTAAGCACTACACAAGACTTAAAACAACAATAGCAACAATAAAAATGATTTTATGCTGTAGAGCCGGCAGTCTATGGTGTCACAAAATTCTGCTTGTTGCTCCAAAAACCTGCTAGTTTATAGCACCACCAAAGCTCCTTGCTGGAATTACAGCCCTATAATTCACAGCTGCCTGTTAGTGAACCTATAATATATAAAACAGGTGGCAGTGGGAAACTATGTTAATCCTAGTTTAAGAGTGAGGTGAGGAACTCTAATTTAGGGATGCAAGACTCACAGTTGAGTTACTCATACACACATTGTGTATTTACAGCTATATGCGTTTATATATTTAAAGGTCTGCAAAGACAACATTGAGAAGTCAAAGCTTCTCTGGGCTAAAGCCCAGAGAAATGATAACATTACAGCTGTCCACTCATTGATGAATGGTGACCAAAAGTGAGATGCCTATACGCACTGAAAACACACAAAATCTCAGCAGGAGATGTTCTGCAGCTGTGGCTCTTCCTATAGATTTTTTTTTTTTAAGTTGGTGTTAGTGCTCTAACACCTAAGCCTTGGCTTGGTGGTCAGCGAGAGGCAGGATAAAGTCCAGGCTATGCTCCAAGATATCCAGCCCCCTTCTCAGCAGCCCCGTGTATAGTCCCAGAGCCATTGACCTATGTGGCACGGCTATTCTTTTCAGCTACCAGGAAATTCTATACACAGGGAATAAGTAACGTTTGCTATCGGGAAAGGAAGATCCTGTTGAGGTAAAATACCCATTCTCAGCTCTGCTGCCAATTCCCTGTGAACAAGCATCTCAGTTACCTGAGAAATAACTATTTCTACTTGCCATTATGTCATCTATTTAAGTTACAGTCTGCATGTCTTGCTGAGTGTTTGTTCAGCACTGTAGTGATCTCAAGATCACTAGCCACTGCTACAATAAAATAAATGCATAATTTTAATGTAATATTTTATTTTAGGTAGTATTTTATTTTAATGTAATATTTAATGCAATATCAGTAATGTTTTGTGCTTCAGCGGGATAAAACCAAGATAGGCAAGACTACAGACAGAAAAAGGAAAGAATTTACTGAGAACACAATTAGAAAATGGAAGGTCTAGGAAGAAAGCCGAGACTGAGACACAGCATATTGGATGCTTCTTCAAGGAACACAATTACAGTTTTCTTCAGCACAATTTTCGTAAAACAGTAAGGGCATGCAAACTTCCTCTCTTCTAAATAGTTAGGTGTTGTTATGAAACTGTTCAATATCTTTACATTGTCCTTTTTCTATATAGTAGCTCCAACCTTCAAATCAAGACACAAAATAATGCCATTTGACCGCAGTGGAAGTTCCAAAGTTGTCTTTTATGATAACAGTGTGAGACTATTTTGTATTAAGTAATTTATTGGGCACAGTTTGATTATTACAGAAAATACTTGGCCAGCAATGAAAATGGGAGACTTTATATTTTTTCACTAGTCACATTCAATGCCACACAATCACCACCACACCACCACAGCAACAGCAATGAATGAATGAAAAATTAGAATCTCGTTCTTACTGAAAGTTCCTTTTTATTTTCCTTTTTTGACTCTCTCTTGCACAAGGAAATAAAAATAGTAAAAAGTGAGAGACTTTCTACTTACAGATACATAGCTGGCATTAATGTAGTCAGATCCAGGAATACCAGCATCGGGCATCAGCTTTACTCTGTTGTTGTTATCTAATATGGAATTAAAGTCTAGTTAACTAGAATGTTTGTTTAATTACAGGCACTGAAACAAATATCCCTGGAGTGCTAAGAATCCAAAAATAATGTTAATGTTGTTAATACACGATCACTTAATGCAATAGAACACTATTAGAAAGGTTACTTAATCAATGTCTATTACTGTACAGTCATCCTTTAATGTCCCAAGTATGTTTATATATATATATATATATATATAAAATTAAAATCGTAAATACCCCCACAACTCAAATCTGATGTGTATGGGAGGATTCTGTGACTAACAGCAAGCAGTTTTCTTTCAGGGATGCTGTTTTAGCAGAGGCACCTCCATATGAATCAGACAGCAGAATGAGGAGGCTGACAGTCTTTCCTATATACTTGAGGCCAAGATCATTGATTTGAGCCAGATTGTGGCACTTCTTTAAATTTTTTTTCTTTATATAAGGCACACTCATTATTACGGAAAAGTTTAGTTAAAAGAAGACTAGATAAAGAATGAGTGAGGGTTTCTGATCTGGGCCCATGGCGAGCATGTAGAAATTATGAAAAACAGGAAAGATGTCATAGATTAATAAGTGAATGCTGAAATCAAACATTCAAAAGTTGACGGTTGGTCTTCAACTTGATAAAAAAAAAGAATTCAAAGTTAAAGATTTACGAAACTCAACAGTCTATATTTTATTGTGTTCCATGAATATGATTCTTAGTGACTGTAATTTAGAATGTGTATTGAGCAAAGCAGTAGATAACAGAAGCAGCTGTTCTGAAAAGCTAACAGCACAGAATGTGGCATTATTAACCAAGGAATGCCATGCTCCCCATCTCACATCACAGCTAATGCTTAAAATAATAATGACATTTCTTGTCTTATTAACTGAAAAATGAAGCAGTGTTGCGTACAGAGAGACAGACTGCTGTCTCCTGTGATAAAATCTAGCCTTGGCTTATAAGTTATCATACACTCACTGTGATCTTCTATGAACCCTTGCAGCACATTTACACATATCCACAAGAAAGCATACCCAGGCTCCTGGGGTAGCTGAATGTACAAACATGTGGATTTTATATGTTTGAAAAATCTACTTCTCACTAAAGGGAGAAACAGGAAGAATGTTAAAGAGTTTGCAACATGGGTTGAATTACAAAGCCAAGAAACTAGTCAGGCTGTGGTTTCTTGCACCTGCATTTTAAAGCCTGTGAGAGCAAGTTGAAAGCTACTTTATTTGAAAGCTATTTGCTTCAAGACAAGAACATAAATGAAAACAAAAGCATAGAATGTTTGATAGAAATTCCAAATTTCATAATGTGGACATAATTGCATTAACTTATCAAAGACAGATCAAACAAGAATACAGTTGCATTGCAAATATATGCCGTACTATCATAGGGAGGGAGCAAATGGAGGAGTTTATCAGTAAACACACATACATGGCTTTATGTTTGGGAAACGATTCTTAGATCTGTTCCAAGGCAGATCAGCATCAGTTGAAGCAAGGTCTTCAAGAAACTTGGGAAGCTCCTGTAAAGGAATAATTGCTTGTTAGCAACCTTTTGCATTTTACCGGCATTAAATACCAAAAATGGATCAACAGCAGTTTCCCCTGAGACAAGCACCCCAGTGAGAGGAAGGCTCCTTTAGTTCTGCAGCACACGGCATTGCTAAGAACAACTGGAAACATTACAGAAGGATTTCACTGCACTGTCATCCCTGCTCACACCAGCACTCGCAGATGCAGCACTGCAGAAAATGCTGTCAGATTGAACAGTCAAAGCTTACAGGAACTTAAACCTTAAAAGACTGGGTAAAATCAGCCTATCTATCTTTTTTATTGTTTCATTTTTTTTCCTCTGTCTTTTCATGAAGTCTCATACTTGGTAGCCATGTCCTACTGCTCAGCCTTATTTCTGAATCTTGCCTTTTCCTAACTGCTGGAGCTTGGAAGTGAATCTTGCCTTTTCCTAACTCCTGGAGCTTGGGAGAGCTCTTGCCACAGCCTGAGAACTGATGAACGTTTAATCAAGACAACTGGCAATCAGTTACTGTCCACAGGACCATTTCTGAAAGGGGTGGGAGGAGTTATTTTTGGTTGGCCCACAGTTTCGTAATTGGTCATTAATTCTATTACTCAAGGACAGAGATGGGTAAGTCCTTCATATTAAGGAATTTATTTGATGGGGGTGTGTGCATCCATAAATATGTACAATTTGTCAAGCTGAGTAAAATAGTGAAAACAATTTCACTGCTTGTTGATGGAGGTAACTTTCAAGCTGAGTAAAATAGTGAAAACAATCACTGCTTGTTGATGGAGGTAACATTAATGTGATGATGGAGAAGTCAGAATTTAACCACTTTGTTCTGTTCCTGTTTTATCATGAACTAGGCTAATAATAATCGTCCTCGTTCGGCAGATGTTGCATGCAAGTTTCTTCCAGCTCTTACCTAAGATACAAATGAGATCTGTTTGTTGCTTTGCATCTGTATAAACAAAATACTCCTACTTCTTCTATATAATCCACTCACCTTTGTTTTTTATCTTACTGACCCATCTCTATGTGGATTACTTCTAAATGTAGAATCTCACCTTTGTTTTTTATCTTACTGACCAATCTCTATGTATGTGGATTACTTCTAAATGTAGAACAGATATCTTTATAGTTCAATGTTAATTATTTTTGAATACTCTTGGCCAAGTACTTGAGGCAGTTTCCTTTTGAGAAATAAAATTTAATGAGCAAATGAAAAAAAGGGAGGGGGACATGAATAATTGAGAAATAAAATTTAATGAGCAAATAATACGAAAAAAAGGGAGGGGGATATGAATAACGGAAAAAGCAAGAGTGTTTTTAATTCAGTGATCCTTCTTTTACTCTTAATTCAAGTATTTTGTCAGTTACATTTGATGAATTTCAATGTGCTTGTATGTTAAGAACACCATATTTTGAATAAAATCATGAACAAAATATAATGTAAAAACTAACATAATGAACTAAATAAATAGTCCATCTAGTCTGATATCCTATTCCCTAAAATGGCAAATGCCTGACATACAGATGAGATCTCAAAAACCATGAACTGTATCATGCACAATATTATCCTATGGGAAATATCTTTCTATTATCAGTTGTCAAAAACTCAAGCTCTGAAGCATGAGGACTACCTTGCTTTTATAATTACATCCTTGATAGTCTAGATGCAGGTGCTTCTCAACAGAAGAGCGAGATGGTTTCATGATGAAAGCAAAGCACTTTAAGTCAAGAGACCTGTATTCTTGTCTTCTCTCTGACATGTATTTCCTCTGGGAAATTCACAATTAGGTGAAGAATTGCAGAGAACAACTAGACAATCATCTCACTTTGAAAATTAACATGGTACTAGTTCCCATTCAACATTTCAAAATCTTGGTATTTGTGGCTTTCTAAGAACAAAAAGCCTATGATTTTACTCCCTTCTGAAAGGAAAATTTCAGAATGAAATCTTCTTATAAATAAACAGCTGACATTATTCAGTTTATATCAGTATGTTAAAGAACTAAACTGTATGGTCAACAGATATAAAGCAAATAGACTAAATAAAAGACTGTAACATATTGTAGAAAAATATTTTAAATATTTTAAAGTAACAATTTTAGAATTTTGTCTTTGAGTCAACTTCTTCTATACTCAAAGAATTTCTTTTCAAACCACTCCTCTCTCTCTCTCTCTCTCTCTTTTTTTTTTTTTCCTCAATAATCACTTAAAAAAGACCATAATCCTGTGACCGAAGCTAAAGAAATTTCTCTGACCTAGTCAGTGGGTAGACTGACTTCCATGAATTCCTGTCAGGATTCAACAAGAACAGTTAAACATAGCCAAGGCTGGAAAATTCCACTTTACTCAGAAAGCTGAATAAACTGTCAGAGAATTCAGATACTCTCACACAGAATTCCTGTCTTTGGATTTTGCAGGGAGGAAGAATTTTAATAAATGGTCTGTGGCATTTTGTATGTGCATAGGGTCATGGCAGCCCTTATCATATACATGACCTATGAACTTTAACTTGCATCATTTGCCTCATTCCTGTGAGTCTAAGCTTGCCAGTTAGTACACAAGCTGTACTGCTGTACAGCACTCTGCACTAAAGGGAAAATACAGAAGCAGATTTTGTTGTTCCAACTGTAATGATGCTCCTATATCTGAGTGAGTGCTTAAAGGTCTCTGTATCTGTGTGGATTTCAGTCTAAATGTAAATTTTCAGAATTGGGAAAAGAGTATTTCCATTCCCATATTCAAAAAAAAATTGTTGTGGAAACTGTACTTCTTTGCAGACTCCTAAACCTTTTAAATAATTCATGTGCATTTTATTTACTGAAGAATTTCACAGTACTTTGATGACATTTAAAAGTATTTCACTTTTTTATTTGTACTGATAAAATATGTTGTAAAACACTGATACAAGTATTTCTGTTTCAGACATTTACCAGTTACTAGGAAACTCGACTTCCCAAACTTATTAAGCAATAACCCTCTAGAAAACTGGAAGTTTGAGTAAACTAGGTGGTCCCCTATCATTATTGTGGCTCCCTAGTGTTTCTTTAGACAGTCTTTTCTGTTCAGCCATGGCTCTAGATCCATTCTCAGATCCAGAGTCTCTTCTTTTCATGTTGACACATGAGCATATTTTCACATGAGGACTGAAATCACACTCTGGAGAGTGTGATCTGTGCTAGCAAAACTCCCCAAACTGTGCTATTACTTATGAACAGCCTAGTGGAAATGATCCCTAGACTATTCTCCCTACCCAAGCCTACCTGGGAATTACTGAGGGAGAACCCTGGTAAAATAGTCCTGATTTGTGGCAGGGAACTTGGTAACAGTTTGTTAGCGTAAATAATCATATTCTTATGCCCAGTTCCTGGTATGCTTGAATTTACTAACATGGAAACAGCCAGATAGTCCAAGCTGGCTCAGCACCATACTGTTATATGCTTTACATATTGGTTTATGTGCTGAGCTCAACTTTCCTACACACAGCATAGGATCTTCAAGTCATTTATGCTAAACTAAACTAAAGCCCTGAATGTGGATGAAAATGATGCAGGTGATGAAGATTGTTGTACAGAAGTGCATTTTCAAGTCTATTATTCATCTCATACAGGTGCTACAGATGCTGTAGGTAGACTCTCAAACAGAGAAAAGTCCTACCCTGCAATTCTGCTTACTCTTGGACTAAACATCTGAGAAGACATCACTACACTCTGGAACTGCGAAACTGAAGTTCACAGAGGACATATAAAACTCTCGTTTTATGAACTGACTCGCTAATTTAACTAAATGATTTAGCTGATGAGATTTCACCTACTTTTATTTGTCTAGTTTGATAAAATGCTGAGGTTTTTTTTTAAGTTTTAAGGCATTACAATATTGTAATATTTATTGCAATGTGGGTCATATCTAAAAATGTAATAGCAGAAACTTTCCAGTGATGACCATTAATATGTGAAAATGTTACTGCTAGTAAAGCTTTTCATCTGTTCAGTCATGCATAATATAATTATAATGACTCTTGTTCAAGTGAAATGACCCACTCCTGGAAAAAAAACAGTTCTCTTTATTGCTCAAAGATTTTTATGGTGCTTTTTATTATTAAATCCAGACCAATTCTATTTAAAGAGCATAACCAAAAAGCTGTAGGAAATATCATTAATCTTTTCACACTTTTGTTGGTTTTCCCTTAGACACTGAAATATTATAACCTAGCAGAAGAAAAGGCAATTGTTGAGGTTTCATTTTTGCTAATCCAAATGCTAAGTAATTCATGGTAAATCTATAAATCCAAAATAATAATGTCAACAGAGACTGACAAATTATTTTTGTGAGAGCAAATGACTTTAAGTGTTAGAAATGATGATGATAAAGGTTCTGAAACAACAGTAAGAGCAGAGATTGTTGAGAAAAAAATGAAATACTTAAAAAGGTTACTTCATAAAAATAGTGAAAATTTTGATGTTTAAATTTGAAATTATATATGCTTTATACAAATGTCATGCATATTTTGAATGCCAGTGACTAGATAGATGCTATTCTCAAGGCTAAGATGGATATGACCTTTGTAAAGGAGTGAATCTACTCTGCATAAACTTTACACTGTCCCTACTGAAGAAAGTTAGAAAGAAACATAGGAAAAACACTCCTGAAGTCCATGGCAATACAACTGGGGCTTGATCATTTTGCAAATTAAATGCCAGCTGTGTTTTTGGAGTCTTCATCATCATTCAGGAAAATGAGCTTATTTAAAACAAATATATTTTGTAGACGTAGACAAAGAATTGCTAAATAAACTGTTCATAACTGAACTACATATGCATCACTATATATGTAAAAACATTTAAATACTATGCTGTTCTTGCAAAGATGAGTGTCTAGGGAAGATCACCTTTTGCTGACACTTAGGTGAATAATTCTCACCGAGTTGCACTTTAGACTGCACAATCCAAATCAGTGTAATATTACTTTCTAAACAATCAACCTGGTAATTGGGTATTGATTATCAAGGCCAGAATCCTTCACGGCCCTGCCTGCTTAAAATGGACATGAAATGCGACACATGAAACTTCTGAAGGTCTTGCGATGTTGTGACAACTGCTAGCAACATACCGAAAATTCTTCCTGAAACTTTAGGTTGTTGTTTGTGCAAAGCTCTTCAACATGCTGTAGGAAGGATTTCTTGCTTATTGGCCTGAAAGAAATGACAGAGGAATTAGAAACCTACAGGAGATTTTAAAATGTCATTGCTTTTAATTTTTATTTAACTGCAGTTCTTTATTAAACATCTACTTTCCAGTTAAATAGCAATAGATAATTATAGACGGAAAATAATAAATTGCATATTAAATTGCTTGATTGATTTTTGATCACATGGAAATAAAAGCATTTTCTCCCTCTGTTGTTCCTCCTTATCAAGTTTTTAAGTTGCTAGTTAGCACTACTACTGGGTAATATGGCCTTTTTTCAGATGACACCACTCCAATGCAACATTTCAATATTAATGGACGTTTTGTAAAGTTATCACTGCATTCTAAAGTGCATAATACTTCTCTGGCACACAGAAAACATTAATGCACTGCAAGGTTTTAGACATATAAAATATTGCAGTGACCTCATTCACATAATGACATGGTTTTTAAACCCCAAGGAGTTTAAATATCCCTGTATTACTTCCCAAGCTAAAACACAGACATGCAGGCTTCGCCCCAGAGAGAGAGAAAGCATTTCTCCAGTTACCATGCAATTAGTCATGCTTTTATGATTTATACACGGCTTGGAGTTTTTTCTAATAAACATAGAAGGAACCACACAATGAGACTCACCAATGACCACAATATAAAATTTTTTAATCAACTTACTTGATAGATTTTCTATAACTAAGTAACCTGCAACAGAGATTTTTGTTAAATGGAGCAAACTGTGAGTTAAGCATATAGTGCATTTTGATAGGTTTTATATAAAAAAAAATTAAGTTGGAATCAGATTTATTTCTTTAATGGATTCAGATATAATAGTACTTCAGATATCTTGTGTGTACTTCAGATATCTTGTGTAATTGTCTTGCTTGATTTTTAACTCATGGACTGAAGCAACAGTTTTATGATTCTCTTCAGATCATTTTACCATGTTCTGGACTCATACAAGCTGGGGAAATCCATACCCTCAGCACATCACTTAATGTACATCGACACACTTCATTATCGACATACTTCATTAAATATTATGTACTCTGTGTAATTCTTCTAAGGGCAATTGCAGAGAATCAGAACGGGTTTCAGCTGACTGAATGCTGATACCTATATCTGAACCAGGCCCTCTAGATTTCTTTTATAATCAATGAAGAGAAAGACATGATTTCATCCCATCTCAAGTAGTTATCTCAAATAAGTCACAGATGAATCATGCCACTAATGTGACTATTTGCACGCAGACAGCCTAGGATGGCTGGCTCAATTTCATGTACATGAAGCTGGGTGAGACAAATTTTGCTGTCAATGGTCATTCTAGGTAGTGTGGCTAAAGACTTGAGTACCAAATGACCCAGTATCCCAGGGCATCCGGCAATTCTGGAAAGCTCCAGAAACCTACCTAGCACATATGACTTGTAGTTGCTCAGGATGTTTTTAAAAGTAATGATGTTGGTGGTTTCTCAGAAGCCAAATAGCTATGGCTAGGATTTTAAAAATGAGTGCCTGTTTTTTTTCTTCATTTTTACATACTGCCCTAACTTCAGTTATGTTCCTGGTCCATAATGATTTCAAAAACTGTTACACATTAAATCTTTAACCTGATCCCCACAGCAGATTTCATGAGTATCTGCAACCTAAGATCCATTCATGGGGAGCTTTCAGATGGCCTTCGGACCTGGTCATCAACATCAGCTCTGAACCCTTTCCAGATGGCCTCGACATTACGGATTCAGAAAACCAATTTCAGGCCCTCAGTCTTACAGAGCTTGTCTAAAAGATCAAGACAAAAAGGTTGAAAAAATACATTTTAAAGAATAACTTGGCCTTTCAGAAAAGCTCTAAGTATTCCTTTTCTGTGCATCTTTTCACAATTATACTTTTACAAACATCACAGAATCTATTCTACAATACAAACATAAATCTCTACTACTTTTTTTTTTTTTTTTTTTGTGAAAAGACAATAAATTGCTTTAAAAATACCTGGTATTATGATGTTATTAATAAACATTTAAAATATAAAATAGAGAATAAAATGTGATCAATAGAATCTTTGAATAATTTATCATTAAGTAGCAGAGAATTCCAAAGCTACTAAAGATGCGTTTGTGGTACATAGTTTTTTAATGACAATTTTCTTTTAAATAACGTGAATTGACTATGAAAGACTTGGGTTAGTCTCACTAAAGTGAAAAGAAGTTTAAGAATTCACATAAGTTTCATAATCAAAATACTCGCTCGGACAACTGAAGAAGAGCTTTAGACTGAAAAAGAAAATAAGAAGGAAATAAAAAAAAACCAAAGCATGCAACTCTTTATTAAGGGAGAATATTTAGAAATATATCTAGTGCTTCTTGTATCACTTATGCTGCATTTCCTGGCAGACAAAACTACCTTCTAGTAACACTGGCAACTCTAAAGAGCTAAAGTTTTCTCAAGCAGAAAGTATTCTAATTAACTGTACTGAGAACAAATACGTTTGCCTTTGAGCAGGAAAATATTATTTTTTTCTAGGACTTTTTCAGGACAAAACTTTAACACTGCAAAGAAAAAAAAAAGAACTTGATTTTCCTTATAATTAGCCTATTCCATAACAATCAAATAAAAGTTATCTCTCATTTGACCTCCTAGTAATTTTGTGGATGCTGTTAGTTTTAATCCTCTGGAACTGAGAGCAATTAGGGGCTTACTGTACTGTAGTTCAGTCATTAGGGAATAAATATTACATCTACACTGAACATAAGCATCCTGAATATGCCATATAGTGCTTCAGAGCTAAAGGTACATGGATCCAACAGAAAAGAACTGAGAAACGAGCAGCACCATTAGTGCAAGCTTAATATTTCAAATTTACTTTTGTTCAAAGCAGAGATGTGAAGCATTGAAAAATCATCGAAAATGAACCAGGCAGCCCTACATATGGTGCTTTCAAGTGCATTCTTAATGTTATTAACAGGTGACTTCTTTGTATAACATATGTTTTATGTCATATGTTACATTTCATAATCACCGAACACCTTTAAAGAAATAAAGCACCTAGATTTTGACACTTCCATCTAGACACGGGTAGCTAAATGAAAAACTTGATTGATAGACGTACTGAATTCTCACACTTCTGTTAGTGGCAAGTGCATACTACAGTGGCTTGGCAGCTTAGAAAATAAGAATTTAATCTAAATGTTAACATGTGAGTTGATGTCTAACTCAAAGACCGTGGCAAAGATGTTGGCTTTCTTGTGTAAGAATCTTTAGAAGGACTGAACTGTGTATTCACAACTGGCTTAAGAATGACAGCTATGCTCAGTGCCAGCAACAGGGTTCAAAATGAGCGTATTTTTCTCAATATCTTGCAAAAGAGACATGTGGCAATAATTTTATTTGATTTCATTAATGAACAAACGCTGATAATTTTGTTCTCCACATTTGCCAATCTTTTGCATAAAACATAAAGATACAGATATCACTATATCTTGATCAACATAATTTAAAAGCAAACTATGAAGTTGCAAATTTCCCTATTTTAACTGCACAATTCAAGATTCTCATTTACTCTGACTTTGAAACCAGGAAAGAAAACATTCTCTAAGATAAAGAGAATGTCCCTTTATTGCTTTAAATCTGATTTGCTTTTTAAACAGTGTATTGTTTCATGTATGGGATTTTTTGAAGTCTATCAAAAATCTGAATTCCACTCAGATTACTTATGATAGAGCTAGAAAGAAGCCATTTATTTGTGTTGGCAGTGGTAACTGAAGACCATATTGTCACACAGACTCAGCTTTCTCTCTGGGTCAATCATCTGAAATCCACAGGGAATTAAACCTTCTTCCAAATGGAAAGCAACAGAAATGAGTATGTAGGCAAAAGGCTTAGCTCATAATCACCATTGACACTTCCTAGGAACAAGGGAGGAACTAATTTTTGCAAGTTAATTGAAAGCAATACGGAGCTTAACCCTTCCTGAATGTTCAAGGGCTATGGAAAGAGAACACGTGCTTATTTCTTCCATTCTACCAGGACACATACAGTCTTAAGCCTTGTTCTCTTGGGATTCAAAGCTCAGGGAGTCTATTAGTGATAAATGATTACAGAAGGGAAATTTACTGAAGAAAAGGGTAAGGCAAGAGCTGTGTAGGCTGGCCCAGGAAAAGTAATGTGTATGCAGAAGAGTTGTCTCCTGTCCCAGACACTGAATGAAGAATACATAGGAAGGGTGAGACCAGAGAATGGTTTTATATAAAATACTTTTTCTATGAGATATCTGAATGCCTTGTACTTGCAAGGATTACAGGGTCTGTAATTAACAAATATCGCCTTTAAATCTGCATTCTTCACCTGCCTGACAAACTGTCTTAAAGTGAATGAAACAAAAACCTCAGAGTATCCACTACAAGCTACAACCTCAGAAGGAAAGTTTTAAGAAACAGGGATCTAGATGGCCTTCTCCTTGCAGCAGAAACCACTGTGAAAATAGCATGTCAGGTGAGATCCCTGTCAAGTAAACACCTGGAACATGGAAGAGCGATTTGTCAATAACCATGTAGGCCCTGGAAACTTATTTACAGAATCCATGTAGAACAGGTAAGTGTCTGTCTTGATCACTGGACCGGTGAACACTGTGGGCAAGTTACAAAAAATAAGTGATGACAGGCCCCAGTATATGTATTAATTAGTGTGGTTAGTGAACTGATGGTTAATCTAATCAAGACTGGTAGGTTGTAGGTTCAAAACAAAGTTTTCTTTTGGTATTATTACCTGCGTTGTATCATGACCGTCACCATGGACACCAATTTCCTAAATATCAGATTCAAAATTCTCATTTTCCACTGAATTTGGTAGAACATAATTCCCTGCATAACTTCTGAAGTTAAGTCTCAAAATTATTTACTTCACAAAAGCTTTCTGGGAGACAGCACATATGTGTCTGTCAGCATTAGTCATTTTCAGAGATGGACTTTTTCAAATATTTTTTTTTCCTAATGATCATTCTTTCACAAATTATTTCAGGGTCTGTGATTTCCCATTCCCAATTTTAAAAAATATTGCCTTAAAAAAGTTTCAAAATTGGAAAAATGGGGTAAAAGGATATATAACATACCAGCTGAGAAAATGGCAAAACGTTTGGCTTCCAAAGCATCTCCTTCAAAAAGCTCTTAACTGGATGACTAGTAGATGCAGAAAATATCTATACTGGTCTTTTATTGCAACAGATTGCAACACAATTGCAACACAAACTCTCCATCACTCCTTCCTTCCTCAAGTCCCAATCAAAAATGATCAACAAGATAGCCCGGAAAAGGAATATCCCCATCTATTTTTTTTTTCTGATAACTTGTGAGATACAATGAATTGAAACCTTCTGCACCCTAGAAAGTTTTTCAGACATTGCTGACAGGTGATCAAATGCAGTCAGCTCATGAACAATAAGAAAAAAACAGGAGCTGAATCTCATTGACTTCTGGATAGCTATGCCCGAAATGCAACAGGTACAAAGTTCTCTCTGGAAGCCTTCAAACGAATAGCAAAAACATTTTAGACACTGGGGTTTGCACTACACTTTCCTGACATATACTGCCATGCTTCTACCATCTTCTTGATACAATTCCTCACCATCAGGAAGGATTTATTTATATGAAAGGCAGCGTTAGAGTTACTTAAAATCTCTCTCTTGGCAAAAAGCTACTGATATTACAGACATAATGTTGCACATACTGGCACATTCTTTAAAACTTAAAAAGAAATCATAATAAACTCAAGAGCAAGGACATCTTGTCCTTTCACTATTATGCCTAAGTTATCTAGATGTTGATCAATTTTTAATAGAAAAATGGCATAAGTCCTCTCCTGAGGAGCTCTCATTTAGTGCCTGGACTTCAAACTTTCAAATTTGTCATAACGCCAGCAACAGAGTTGAGCAAGGACCCTACAGTAGCACCAGAGCAACTATTGTATGAAAAAAATAACCTCAAATTTAGCAGCAGTGTCCTACAACTTATGAGAATGGCTTAAGATCAGAGACTTGGCTAGTAATTCTAACAAATGGAAAAACAGAGAAAGACAGGTAGAAGGGCACGGTAAACTGCAAGCCAAATACGTGAAACAGATTTTCTAAAATAAGAGGTGATGTAACTAAATCTCCTGAAGCACTGTTCAGTAAAGGCCTTGCTGTGCATAAAGCACATAACAAAGTGCACATAAGTATGAAATATTACAGTTTGTAATTACCTTGTAAAGTTTGAGACTGTACAAATCCAAACTGCATGTGATATAAAAAGTGGCAAAATGGTACTTTTCAAACTGATACAGGATTTGGCCAGCAGGGTCTGTTGCTGAGTTAGTAATGGCATAAGTACAAAGCAGTTGTAGTACAAAAGGCAATTGAGAAAAACAAGAACTTCTCTTGAGTGCATAAAACTCCCAAAAGAAAGTATACTGCATGTTTCTTATGTCTCATTCATATTACATTTGCTTCAGGATGGAACATATATACTAGTGTTATACCAGAACTTGTTATAATTTCCATGCAAAAATTGTGCTAATTTATTTTAAAACAATTGTTGAACTGTTGTACCTTAACAGTAGGGACTTAAGCAGGATTCATGATGACAAACACCACTGTTTGTCATCAGCATAGCTGCAAAGATTGATATTTCATTTTGATTAACTATATCAGTCAATACAGCATGGTAGCACACAGGTTAAGAGAGCAGAATGGAAAACATGCCATGTTGCTTCAATAATACAAAAACTTACTGGATGACAAATATCTCCTTGCGTCTAAAGAAAAATGAAGAGTATCTGGAAGTAAAACCCATTAACACTTTAGTATATAAACAGTACTAGTCTTACTCAGCTAACAGTATGGAAACAATGCCATTTTGAAGATCCATCAAGATCATTTATGAGAATTACAGTTATCATCATGCAATGGCATGGTTCTGCCTCCAGAGCACATATTCCATTATTATTATTAGCAGGAGCTAAACAACCTTATCTGAATGACAGGTGACCCACACAGAACATACCACATCCATTATGTCAATTATTTCCAGATGATTCATAGTATGTTTTCTCATCTGTTACCAGCAGCCATTCCTATGTGCACTATTTTGAACAGGTTTATACATACATTCAGCTTGCTCTGTGCCACACACATAGACATACACACACTCAAACCAAACAGGTCAACAGCTACAACCTTTCATCTTCCAGCTATTCCTAGTCTGTAACAGTAGGATGCCTGACTACTAGGACAGGACTATTTTAGGCTTCTCATCTTTAAGGAGGTTGCCTACCACAGTGTTTCATCTGTGACACAGCAGGGAAAATAGAGGTAGGTAAAGAATGTTCATCCAACATTTCTAACTCTGCTGGATGTCATATATTGTTTAGAATCATCATTATATTTATCTAGTGAATAACATCCATATTTATGGCAGTCAGAAAGAACAGGCTGTCCAATAAATATCTGTGACAAGATTCTCTGTCACACAGAAAATATGAATAGCCTGCACTTGTGCCATTTCAAGGTGCAGATGTCAAGACAGCCAGTGAGCTCAGCTCCGCAGATGCCCAGCTGCTATGCAAATTCCTTTGTGAAAAAAGGACTTTCTAAATGTCAATTAAACAATGATAGATTTGTGTTTGAATCAGCTAATCACAGTTTGAATCGGCACTTCCGAGGTGTATGACTTTTTCAAAATACTCACATAGCTTTGCAGTCTATGCAAAAAAAAGTATTAAAAACACTCAGAAAGTCAGCATTTTTATTAAAAAAAAAGTAGCCCTTTTTCTCCACCACAATTAAACTGTGATTTGCACTTAGATCTTTATCTTGTTGTAAAAAGAGCTGAAGATTAAGTGATTTTCTAAAAGCTAGTGAGAAGTGTCTTGAGGATGGAGGTCAGTCTTTGAAAGAGGATCTCAGTGACCTGTGTAAATAAGAACACCACAAACACTTCCAAACAAGCATAGGTCAGAAACGGGTCATGGCTACAGCCCCTTTGGACTACTGTTTTGCCTAAGGAGTATGCTTACCGTGTAAATCTCTCATCCTTCAGCTCCAGGTCTGCCACTGTGATCAACTGATCCAGTTTGAACTTAGTGTCAATAATTTCAGCATCTCTTGGGGAGTAGGTACCCCCTTCTTTTTGCTTTTGCCGAATCCTAATGAGAAAATTATAGACAAAAATAAATATGTAAAAGATTTATTATGGACACACATATAATTTGATTACACAGGTCAAAACTGAAAAATGGTTGCCAAAAATCCTTGTCTGGCCTTTATTCTAATCCCACTTCAAACGGTGTAATTTAATCAAATCCACTAGTTGAATTGTCTAAAAGTCTTATGAAAAGAATCTAGTTTCTATATTCTTTTGATTTTCCTATATAAATTGTTTGGCAATGCCTTAATAATCTAGCTGAAGAGAACTTTTGGTGAATGAGCAAACTGACATCATTATGAAATTTATCATTGACTAAAATCATCATGCACGTCCTGCAATATGTAGCCTGCATCTGGAAATGGGAATTTGTTCGCAATTTGAATTAGAAGCCAATTTGTCTTTCACTTATAAGACTGCAGTGTATTCACTTGCTAACTTAGTACTATGAGAGAAAACAGAATTTAGGGTTTTGACTTCCTATCAAGCTATCTGTTCCCCACAGAGGAGACAGCAGATAGGCTTAGGCACCCAGCTAACTTTAGCCAACCGAAACTGCTCTGTATGGAGCCAATGGAGAAGCCAATGGAGAAGTGACACTGAAAGGCTGAGACAGGTTTCAGTTCTGATTCATCTTCTGGAGAAGCTTGTATTTGTTGTTGATCTATGGAAATTAGTCTCACTAAAGATAGCCTTTCTAAGTCCATCCCTAAGTTTCCACATTAAAAGAAGGGCAATGGATTTTGATATGATAGACTGGTTCCATTTATAAAGCTGCTTCATCTCTTCATTAATACATTTTCGAGTGTTTGCAAGGAAGGGATGGCAAGGATATGCAATCTTACCGTGCAAAAGCATAGACTGCAGCCACCAGGAGAACAATTGATAATATACACAAAGTGACTGCAAGTATAACTTCCACAGCCCTTTCTGACAGTCCTTCACCTGCAACAGAAAGCGGGTAAGACTAGGCCCAGAAATTTAATATCTAATAGCTTCATTGTCATGTTTACATCTCTAAATCAGGTAGAGAAGAGATAGACAGTATCCTATCAATACAACTGTATTATACGAGCAGAAGAGCTGCTCAAAAAGAAAATCATGACAAAAACAGGAAAAACTTATTTAAAGTTTCCTACGCATTTTATCTATCTAATTCATAATGCTAATTATATATATATATATGTAAGATATCTAAGTCTATAGGTGCAGCTGTTCTGGTTTTGATGATGATGATGCTTTTCTGGCTTTTCTATGCTAAGGTTTACACAGTAAACCTACTGCAACATCAGTCTGATACTATATAAAAGTAGCCTGATCTGAGCTCCTGCTCAGCGTCAGTACAGCCCACCAAGAATAGACAAGTGCTCCAACAGATAGGAATAATCCAGGTAGAAAAAAAGGTAGAGTCACAACTGAAATACTGTTTCAGTGCACAGGTTCACAGTCCTCATTCACACAAAAACAAAAGATGCTATCATGACTGCAGATCTTCTCAAGGGGCTGGAGAAACCCAAAATGACCTGCTCTAAATTGCCTAGGTTAATCTGCCTCTTGCATCACTGCTAACTCATGCCCTTTATTCAAGTGGGAATTGGTGATTTTGTCAAGAATAACCACTAACAGGTCAAAGGTTATCATTAAAGCTTTTATGATCAAAGTTGTAGGGGCTAGGATCAGCCTTTATGGCTGATCAAGGAGCACCAAGGCTCATTTTGAGACAGATAATCCATTTAGATTAGTAGTTCTAGATCTCTTTTCCAACAAAGTGCTGTATTTTAAGACTCATTTGATTTTCTATCCCTCCTGGCAATCCTGTCCAAAAATCTCATTAAAAAAAAAATCTCCAAAATCTACTGCTGCTTTCTTCACCTACGCTCATAATCTTCATCTACACCTTTTGATCTAGTGTAGAAAACTTAGTCTCTGTCTGGCCTCCAGAGAGGACAGTAAAAATGTTCTGCTTTCCTGCCATATGAAACTGAGATTTCACCATTCAAAGGACAAAATCCTCTCAAGGGCACTATGGCAAATAGAGATGTCTTGGCTTCAGTTCTCTCAAAAGGAGAGAATTTTTGAATCAGAGAGTATGCTGCGTGTGATATGGACTCTATGTACATCCGGGGACATGGTGCCAACTCAAAATGATCCTGACTTGGCTAAATAAATGGTCTTAAAACAATACATTTTTTAAGATGAGATGCTTATTTCTACAGGTAAGCAAGAATAATCAGCTACACAAACATATGCTAGTGGACAGTATGTTAGATAGACAACAATTTATCACAAGAAGGTGTCAGATTATTGCAGACCTCAAGCAATATAAACAAACAATATGATGTATGAAATGACGAGCATAATCTTGGGATACAAAGAATTAAACATAGTTTCCAAAACACCTGAAATAATTCTTCCACTCTGCTCAGCAACATAAAGCCTCAGATGTCACACTGGATGCTGCAATGTAAGAACAATTTAGGCTGGAGGAAGAAAACAGAGAAGAAAAGCAGGTATTTAAAATGCTGTTGCAAAAGGCAAAGGAATGAAAAGTTCCCTGCTACTCACTGGTATCTGTGGTAATGTACAAGTGTTAATCATGTGTAAAAATAATAAGAAAATTTCAGAGGAACCTCTACAAAAGTTTTGTCTGTATTGCATTAAACAGTAAAGTGAACGTTAAATCCTACAATTAAGAACAGTCCAAACATTACCAATGTTATCAAATAAATCAGGGCTTGCAGAGTACTCCAAGACCCACCAAGAATAAAGAAATATTTTTTCTCCTACTTAGCAATTGGCAGCTATTACATTTCTGTCTCGATGATCAAGGGCAAGGGCAAGGGCAAGGAGACAAAACAGAGGAATTAGCATACAGAGCAGGAAAGAAAATAGGTACTGTAAAATCACCATGTGGTCCTGACATCATGCTGCGTAATTCTGAGAAGCTGCAACCTGATACGTGATAATAACAAATTGTAATAATACAATATCATAAGTTAGACATGTACGCATAAGACAGTATCTTATGGATACCTCATTTTCAAGTTTTCTATCTGAGAGACTTTGCATTCCACATGAAGAAAGACCACACACAAACTGTACTGCTAGTTTCCTCCCAATGACTTGCTTAACTAGCTATCAGAGTTTATGACAAAGATTACAAGCTGTCTTGTATGTAGTACAATTTTAAACTGTGTTGCTACCACATCTTAATAATGTCATGGAAAAATTCTGACCTTTCTTTGTAGTACAGACATTATTTTTGCAAGGTCATTTATGAGGTATAAGGAAAAATCCTGCTCCTCCAGTTTAAGAGGGTAGTGTGGTACTCAAAGAATGGCTGAGTGGGTAGGCCATATTAAAAGATACTCTTTACTATATTTAAAAAATCATTATTGAAGTTGCCTATGTTATTGAGAATCTTCTGAGCTGTTCCTCCCCAGCAAAATTCCTATTGCTTAACAAGAGCATCAGATGTTCAAATGGCTGCCGATTACAGAGAACTTGCTTACAGGTATTCCACACATTTTCTGTTTCAAACATATTTAACACAGTTTTAAACTGAACAGAGACAAGATAAGCTTCCTGATTTTCCAGATCAAGGAAATCTGGAAATCTACCTATGCTACAGTTAGACTATGAAACAAAAATAACATCTGGAAGTTCTTTGAACTCTCATGAGCAGTTCTGACAAAATTCAAATGAATGCTTTATTTACCAAAATGAAAATGTCATATTGAATAAACACAAATTTAGATGATAATTACAAAAGAGATTATTGAATTAAAATAAAGTTGTAATTCTGATTTCAGGCAGCACAAATTTCTCCTAAAAAGATGCCGTTCCAACAACAGGAACCACTGGTCACAGAGATATCAAACAGCTACTGATCTTTCCAGTTATCCTTCCTAGGCTGTACTTCTAGTGCAAGTTCAAAGTGCATATAATCCAAGCATGACCTGTAAAGGAACCACTTGGATAAGCTTCCTCAAGTTATGTGCTTCAACAGAAAATGTTTTTTAAAGAACCTAACTTTCTTCATCTGCCTAACATGGTATCGATAATGGCCCCTCAGCTGTGTCACTAGAGGCCACTAGTAACAACTTGCATCACTAGTGATGTATAAGATAATAATTTCACAACAGTATTGCAAAAAAGGCATAGAATGAACTTTTAATTACTTGTCCCATGTGTATTTTTTTTCTTGTTGGATAGACTCAGAAATTTAAAAGTTAAGGCCAAATAAGAGCTTGCTGAACAGCCCATTTTAAAAGCAGTCCTTTACATTAAACATTAGCACAGAAGGCTATGAAATCAGTAAGGGAATCGGAATCACAGGATATCTGAGGAATTTATCATGGTTATTTTCCTCCAGTTATATTTTGTTCAGCAACAGGCAGATCTTGCTTTTTTTGTGATCTGTACTAGAAGACAACGTGTCGCAAATTTTCCATAACAGTACAGAAGTGTATGAATTATAGTATCTGCTGGTGACAAATTTCTTTTTCTGTTGTTTTGGTGAAGTGCACAGACAACTGGATAAAGTCAGAGTCATTTCAGGTATAGTTATTTTGCCTGATGCAGTCTTTTCATTAATGGTCAAACTATTTGTTCATTGCTTTAGAATACCAAACTCTTAAAGACAGCCCTGTATCGCTTTTTTTCCAAAACATTTGGGAGTGTCAAGTGAAGAATACATGTTCATGAAAAGTCTTCTGCGTACTCACACAGTTTTCTTGAGCCCCTTTTCAAAAAGTCAGGGCTAACTATTTTGTTTTGGCTTACCAATATATTTAAAGAATTTACAGATTTTGTTGTTATCTGCTTAGAGAATCTCCATTCCCACTTTTAGGAGTGGATCAACACTGTAATGGAAAAACTTATTCTGAGTTTGAAATCCCCGGAACACCTGCCCTGCTGGCCAATAACATTAGAACCAGCTGGGTTCTATTAGACAATATTAACTTAAAATGAACATTGTCTGTAACTAAAGGATGAAATGCTTTTGTGTTTGTGTGAATCGGAAGGGTCATGTCCTCAGATGAGCTGCCAGGAGAAGGAATGAGCTGTGACTGAGAGGCTTCCAACATGAGGCTCACTGGGATAACCAGTACATCCAACAGAGAGGGAAACTGCAACTAGTATAACTATCACCCAGTTAAGGTGAGCTATCCTGGCAAAATGGTGTTTTCGCTGGTGTAGCTGGATCTCTGCTAATCAATGTTGTCAATACTGTGCTCTCCTTTAATAATTCCAGCTGACATAATTCTCCTTGACATTCTCTAGCTAAAGGACACAAAGAAGAATGTATGGATTATCTCACCAGGCACCAACTCTCACTAGGCACCAACCTTCTGCTTAAACTAGTTCAACAAAACCAGATATTATTCATTTCAAGGAAACCAGTCCTAAAAAAGGAAAATATAACTGAACAGATTCCTTGGAAACAGAGAAATATTTTGACATATGACACTCGCCTTACCTAAGGTTTTAACAGGGTCAGAATAATCAGAATCTGTAAACTGCCCTTTAACATTGGTTGCTCTGAACTTAAATCTGTAAGATAAAAACAAGAAAAATAATGAAACCAAAGTTTATGTGTATTAGGTCATTTAGAACTAGACACTATTTTTCAATTTTAGCAGAATATAGAATTTTTGTCCACCTACAAAACTGACATTATGGCTGACACCAAGGACTTAGTGTCACTATGTTAAATGTATAATCAAACTCTATAAAATGTGTTACTTTTCTTGAATCTGGACTTGTTTCATTTAGAGAAAAAAGATTTTTTTGTTACTTGAATCACTTTAAAAATGTATGGTCTCCTTGATTTATATTTTGGCAAAAAAAAAAAATAAGAAATGCAAACATTACTTCAAACTCCATCTTTTCTTAATTGAATTACACTTCTTATCTGTTTGCATAAATACATATTTCACTTAGATCTTTATTTTGGGCAAACACAGGGACAAATAATGGACTCACAGGTACTGTTTTCTTGGTTTCAGTGGGCCATTGCATATTTTGTCTTGACTGCCTGGTATCATACACGTAGTATCAGCACCTATGACATATATCTCTTCTTTACCACTCAGAACTTCCTTTCCTTCTACACAGGGTGGGTTCGGAAAACCTTCATTTGTAAAATATGGTCTTGGTCTGTTGAAGTAGGCATCATACCACTTAGTAACATTTCCATCATGCTGAGCTATTGTCAAGAAAAGAAACAATCAGAAATAACTTACATCCTAAGCGGGCTGTAATTAAAGAAGTTGAATAGATAATTAATTTTTTGAAGGGCTTAGCAAGCATGAAGTGCCATTCACGCAACTAAGGCTATATTTGTATTTATATTGAAGCTCAAATTTCCTCATTATTCACACTACCTATATTTTGCTAGCTCAGAGGAAAATTCTGATATAGTCTCTCTCAAACACGAACTCTGTAGAGAATAACACTTGGGCAAGGTACTTGGCTGTGAAACTGAGTGTGGCTAGCAAAGACAGCAGAAAGAGTTTATCTAAAGACAGTAAAAATCACTTTATAAACCAAATGAGAAGGTTTTCAGAAGTGGTTGCAACCCAGCAGCTCTGATGCTCTATTAAGAAAGACAAGGGATTAAACAACCTGGAATTTGTATTTTTTTAGGTAAAGTAAGCCTGACTATATGATTGTGAAATTCCAAACAACATTGGTAGGTAATTACTCAAGGCAGTACTGTGACACTATTCTTATGAGGAAATGTTCATCAGACCTTAAAAGGGAATACACATTTCAACCCACAGTGTACAGAAGGGATTTATATAAATCCCTCTGCTCTATTATGAAATGGAAATAACAACTGCACAACTGCATTCTTTTACAGACAACACTAGCAGCAACAGAAGAAAAACCCTGCAAAAAGTTTTATGAGATAAAAAATTACATTAATTACATTCCACAAATGCCAAACATACACACTTTTTCAAGGAAATAAGAAATAAAGAAAATATAATGATAGCAACAGGGCCAGAATATTAATGATGGCTTCAAACAACATGGATAATTTTGTTGGCAAGTGTTTCCAGAATCCAATACCCAGTCCACACACACTGTGGAAGCAGATACTTCTTAGCAGTGTCGCCATAGGCTAAAGCAATTTTTGTTTGCCATTTTCTGACATGAATTTTCTGACACCCAATACATTTTATAAAAAGAAAAAGATGAGCCAACTGAAAACAATAAAAATTTAAAAAACATTATAATTTTTAAAGAAAACATAGAAAATTCTTCTACCTCCAGCTTCCGCAACAAGAACTTGTATCTTCTTGATAGGACCATGATCATCACTATAATAACATATTGGCATTCTGATAGTAATCGTTGTAGCTGTGACAAGTAAGGCCCCATTGGTATCATAAACTGGTGCTGGTTTCTTACTAGGCCGCGGTGGTTCTGTTTTTAAAAAAGATATACCACAGTTTTGTCTTAATATTTTTTTTCATCATAAGCACTTAGTTCAGGCATATAGCTATATTATGCAAGACAAAACCTTATAGTATCATTCAAAGATGAATATCAGAGATATGCAACAAAAATGAGCACTGCTGTTCGAGGTTATTAGTTATATGCTCCCATACGTATGTTACGCAGCCTCCAAAGAAAGGAAAAAGGGAAACGGATATGTGCTTACAGGTAGAACAGCATTTTCTTCAGTATTTATAGAGATCTAAGCCAAAGAGCACTTTATGAGACATACCTTTGATGTCCATGGTTATTTTCAATTGAATTTTTGGCCCTGCACCAGCACCATTGTATGCATACACCTTAAAAAAAAAAAAAAACAAAAAACAAAAAACAGAGCATTAGCTTTAGTAGCTTCAGATTAGCAAAATCTAGATATATTTGAAGGTACAGTGCATGCTGACACTCTCCTTTTATGTCATTGACACTTTTCTAAAGAACTGGACCCTTCATCTGAACCCAGCGTGCAATGCAAGCTCCAGAACCAAGACACAGATACAATTTTGCGCCTGTGATGACGTGATTTACCAGCACTTAAACTGGTCAGCCATCTTACACAGTAGCACTGGTGATGGCTCCTGTTCCCTCCAGCATCTTCATTGTTTCCTTCCTTCCTCAGACTTCTCACTCTTCACACCCTAGCTAACATTCTTGGCACGAAAATCTCGTATTTGGTCTAGGTCTGCATTCCCTGTTCAAATTAGTCTCTCACTGATATCAAATAAAAAATCAAAAGTATCAATTCTTACGCTGACATTATATGTATTTCCTCCTTTCAGCCCTTCTATCACAGCAGTGACCGACTGATCTGTTTTATCAATGACACTAAGATTGTGAATCTGGATGGCAGCGGGGTTGTCTTCGTTGTAGACCATAGCTTGATATACTTGAATATTCCCATTTGGTTCTGATGGCGGCACAAATGTTACTTGGAATTTTGTTACTTCATCTGGAATCTTCTGAAATGTTATGTTGTTAGGAGGGTCTTCTGGCACTAAAACAAACATTTTAATGATTCACTTATGTAACAGATTGCTACTATTACATTGAAGTAAAACCTGAAAGATTAGAAAATATTATTTATATATATTATATTATACTGTAATATTTTACACATATTTGGATATGAGTATTAAATCATGTTTTTTAATTTTTACTAAATCAGTGCTCCAAATATTTATTGCTTATGTAAACATTTGTAAAAGCAATAAAAAGCAAAATATACTTAGTGCTATATATAGCAAAATATACTTATACTTGCTTATACTAAGCAAAATATACACTATATACTTAGCGTATATTAGTGAAATACACATTATTATTGATGGTAGCATTTAATGCCACAAATATTAAAAATAATTATAAGAAATGTGTCTACCACCTTATAATGACTCTCAGTAGTTTCTAGTCAGGAACATTTCTTCTGAGTATTTATCCAAAAAGTTTCAAGGCATCAGTTTGCCTTGAAATACATCCTGAAATAAACAAATCCTTGCATGGGCTTGCAAGCAAGAGGCAAGTTTCTGAACCTCTTCTGAAAACTCTCTGCCAGCGCAAGGCTCTCTTCCAACATATGACCAAGCCACCATGCTTCTAAGAATCTCTGTTTATCACAACTAATTCTTCAAGGAAAGACGACTTTCCATCAGTTGATGCTCAGACATAGGTCAAACGGGGGGTGTTTCAGATCCTGTCTAGAAACTTATCAGAGCTGAGAAATAGATAATCACAAGATACACTTTTCCCAAAGTCAGCCTTTTGCCAAACATTTATTCCAGTAGTTCAGCAAAAGTAGTTCAGCAAAAGTCCAGCAAAAGTATATTCTCCCAAAGTCTTTGTCTGAAAGAAGAGACTGTCACTTTCTTTCCAAGCAGCTAAATATCTATTGCTTTACCTGAGCAACAAAATATCACCTCTAAATAGAGATATCAAATAACTGTAGGTAAATACATTCCCTCGGCCAAGGATTCAGATGCAGTTGTCATAATTTCCATTTTTTTTTCAGCAAAAAGGCAAACCTGAGGCAGCAAATGTTAACACTGGCTTCTCTGCAGTAAGCCAGTATAAATTAGTTCTAGCCTCCTCAGATACTCACCTGCACACCAGATTGTACAAGCTAGATGAGATCACAGGAGATGCAAAAATAACTGTTCTTTAAGATTACTCCATCTCCTAGTGTAACACACTTCCATATAAAAGGAAACACTAACAGAAAAGCTGCCGAAGTTGCTCACAAAACAGACCTAACTAACACCTAATTTAAATTTGTTTGTTTATTTGTGCATTTTAGTAAAAGAATATATCAGCCTTTGGGTACATAAAGTGATCACGAAAACCTTAGAATTTAAAACATTAAAGGCACTTGACACATACATACATATATATACATACCTTCATGGAGGTTTGATTTTCATACATAAAAGAAAGATATCTAATGGTACAATTACTGTTACACTGTTGTGTAAACTACTGTATATACATATATAGTATATAGTATTGTATACTATTGAATATACATATTGTGTACTACTATACCAGTACAACTGCCGCTTAGCAAACTCTCAGCAAATAAGCCCAAACCAGAAAAGGTACTGGACAGAGCAAAACTAGAAACTATGTATGCAAAGTTTGGTTTATATTTTCCTAAACAAATGTTATCAGCTGTACGGTAATAAAATCTCCTGAGAGCAACCACTGTGACAAGAAAGGCCCCACTGATATCGTATCAACTACACGTGGTTCTTAAACAGTTCCTTACATTCATTTTTCAAATTTACATCTCTGAATAACTTAAGAGCATGAACAAGTTATGTCATCTTAATCTTTGCTTCCTCCTCTAGTTTGTTTGTGGTCTCTGGAGAAACAGACTCTAACACAGATCTCTGCGGGTATTCACTATCAATCTCGTTCCAAGGAGAATGCAAAAATTATGTCCACAAATCACTACAGGTTTATAAACCCTATAAACACTAGAATTCACCCAATCTAATTCTATATGTTTAAAATTTTGGCATCAAGATTAAGGTTGTTGTAAAGAGTTCTCAACAATTTGTTAACGGAAACAGACACCTGAAAGGGGTGATCGTCTCTTCTTAAGACAGACATCTTAGGTACATATGCTAATAAAGGTAGGATCTCTCTTTTCATTGACTAGAGAAGGAATCTAGATGACTGTATACCACATATTTACATTTCAGATGGAACAAATCAGGATCTCTGCATTATTAAAAGCAAATATATCTTTTTTACCGCTATCACTTCTTTGCTGACAAATACCTTTTAAATATTAAAGAAGAAATTATTGTGAGAATGAATCTGCATTAAAAGTACACTGTATGTTAAAAACTATTATTTACTTGTCAGATGAAAGAAAGAATTAAAATTTGGTTCATGTTAAATACAGGAAAGCACAAACCTGCTTCAAAAGTGGAGACAATTACTGGAGAACTAGCCTTGCCTTCAATGGGTGCAGCATTAACATCTCCCGTAAAGACAGTGATGATTACAGAATATCTTGTAAATGCTTTTAAATCTGAAATTTCTAAGACTTTATTCTCATCGTTTGTCTTCAGAAACTGAGCTTTATAACTGTTGTTATCTACCTGTAAGATAAACAAATAAAAAAACCTTACAAGACAGCAAAGAGCCAAGAGCGGAATCTCATTATTTGAATTTACCTTTTCCAACTTTCCTGTACTTTTACATAAAAAGATACATACAAAATCTTTACCTAGCAACA
The DNA here is from genome assembly GCF_000705375.1 of Tinamus guttatus. The sequence goes on along the minus strand of NW_010587140.1, from coordinate 56,049 downwards.
TCAGAAAGCTTCACAGAGGACTAAATTCCCATTCCACCCATTTACTGCTTCCTCAGTACTTCGTGTAATACAGGATTAAGGATATGACCTGTTTGCTGGGTGCTATCTTTCACCAAGCAAGGAAGAACTAGACGCTAGGCCAGTGGAACTGTAATAATCTGAAATGGCAATTAAAAAAGGCAGAGATACAAAAGATGAGCTGCAAATGGTCTGAAGCTCGAAATCGAAAAGAAAAATGAGAAGGAATTCCTGATGTTGGTGTCACTAGAGAGACAGACACAGCAATTCCTCCTTGGATATATAAGCAGAAGAACTGTTTCTAAGGTGGGGAGGGGTAATTATTTCACTAGAAAAGCTGGAAAAGAGAAATAATCAAGGTTCAATCTAGAAAAGATGCAGTGGCAGAAAACATAGTAACAGCTTCAAAATGTAAAAAGGAATCTTCCTAAACTGAAGATAATCTGATGTCCATGATGTGTGCAAATGCAAACAGAAATGGTGGTCTTTGTGCCAAAATAGATTTGAAGCAAACACAAGCAGTATCTAGAAACTAAATATATAACTAAAACTATATCTATAGAACAGTTTTAAAAAAGGACCGATGTATTTAGGCCTGCTGAGGAATTTTCAGCACTGGGCATTTTCAAGAACAGGCTAGAGAATCATCTGTCAGGAAGACAGACATCCTTGTTTCTATTCTAGAGCAAGGATATGGACCAGATGACTTCTTGAGATCGCTATCATTCTTACATCTAACATAATCTGTAGTTCTGCATAAAAGTCTACAGAAGCGGCCTTTATACCCAATAAATCACTTCTGACATTAGCTTAAAAAAGGAGAAAAGGGGAAAACAGGAGCTTTTCTAGGGTACGATCAAGTATCGTTTTACAATACTGTTTTTACGTCTGTTCCCACTACTTCAGTTAATGATGTTTTCATTATTGTTTCTTTAGTGTGTAATTTGAAAAAGGATTAGGTAGCTGTACAGTAGTTTTCCCACTGGATGAAATCTGTGTAAAAGGCAGCTGCTAAAACATTAGACTAGTTCAAGCATACCTTTTATTTGACAGATATGCATCTATCCCCACTGAGAATTAACCTGAACTAAACTTTCTGATGGACTAAACAGACACTCATTTCCTGGGATGGTCCTCGAGAGCTGAAATACTTCTTGCTATCAGACTATCAAAAATATGGCTTATAAATATTCATGCAAAAGCTAAAATATAATAAGCAACACGTTTTAAAAATTATTAATATTCTTCATAAATTTTTATGGATCAGTTTCATCTCCCTTACTCATTTTCAGTATTATTTTATTCAAGACTACTCCTAATTATAGTAGGAAAGGAGACAAATTAAAATATGATTTGGAGGAATAATAATGACCAAGTACTTTTTAGTTTTTCTGATCTACATAACTGTAAGAAACAGCCTAGCAATTTAAACAGAAACCTAGTACATTTAGTAAAGGATATTAATTACTGCCATTTAAGAAGAAAGATATGACAGAGCAGGAATCTGAAGTTATTCTGTTCTGTGAGCCTATTTTTATAAATTGTTAAAGAGATCCAGCTGAGGACTAAAATGAGTAAAGTAGTAACAGAATATTTGTGGAATTCAGAGTTTTCTTACAAACCTTCCCACAGGGACAAACTATACACTCAACTTCTCACTGTAAAAAGACTGCAGCAGTTCTATTGCCTTTAAGTAGGAAAAGATTTGCCTACTAAGAAGATTTCCACAGAAAGTTTTCTCTACAGAACTGATACCTGTACTTACTAAATATTAAAAATGCAACATCTAATTACAAAGAATCCCTACATGTAAAGCTAGACACTTGAAATAAAATTTGTTAAAAAAAACACAAAAGCAAATGTATAACAGCAACATCAAAATCCTCCAAATAGAAAATTTAAAACCGGTTTTGAAATTAATTTTGAATGTTTACAGGTTCGTATAACAAATCGGTAATTCATCTTACTTTAGGAATTTTATTATATCTTATATTAATAAGATATTTGTAATTTTTTCATAGTGCAGAATCAGATGACATTCGATAATTTAGGAATTACCAGAGAGAGAAAGTATAAATTGCTTAAATAGAAATTGATGAAATATTGCATAGAAGGAAAACATGTCTTGAAAGCCTTGTTTGAAAGTTTTATTAAAACCATAAAAAATCCACTTTCTTAATGCTCTAAATTGATGTTTAGTCAAAAGTGACAGGAAAATTTCACAAGTTAAATATTTTCTTTAGTTTTTATAAAGGAAGAATCCACCTTTTCTGGTTTCCAGTGACGTGGGACAAAGAACAATTCCTTTCTGGATAGCATTTCCCTCTTCCTTCTATAATACATATAGTATCACAGAATCACAGGATGGTTGAGGTTGGAAGGGACCTCTAGAGATCATGTTGTTCCTCATATGGAGGAGGAACTTCCTGTGTTTCAACCTGTACCCATTACCCCTTGTTCTGTCACAAGGAAAGTTTGGCCCTGTCCTCCCTACACTCTCCCCTCAGGTACTTAAACATATTGATCAGATCTCTTAGCCTTCTCTTCTCGAGACTAACCAGGCCCAGCTTGCTTAGTCTTTCCTCATAAGATAGATGCTCCAGCCCCTTAATCATCTTTGTGGCTCTTTGCTGGACCCTCTCTAGAAGCTCCACGTCCCTCCTGTACTGGGGAGCCCAGAACTGCACCCAATGCTCCAGGTGCGGCCTCACCAGAGCTGAGCAGAGGGGCAGGATCCCCTCCCTCCACCTGCTGGCAACGCTCCTCCTGATGCAGGCCAGGATCCCATTGGCCGTCTTGGCCATGAGGGAGAATAATAATCTCAGCATTATTATTTTAACATGGCTTATACTTTTTCTTATGACTTGTGTAGAAACACTGAAGATAAATACATAAAAGACTATTGTCTCCTCAGGATATAAAATTAAGGCCTTTAAATAATGTTAAGCATCCTTTAAATTGTTTCCCATTATAGACTGATTCAGGATTTTTGAAACTGTGAACAACACAGTTTTTCTGAGTAACTTTTTTCCTGGGTAAATCTGGAGAAGCACTTCCTGTTTTCATTGATAGCCCGATCTGTATAATTCCTGGATGAACAGGGAACCTACATCCTACTTAAAAATTCTCATATGCTAGACTTACGAAAGAGCTTCAGCTCTTGCTGCAGGGCAGGAAATGACTTGGGGTTTATCAAAAGTTCTTTTAAGCAGTGTTTTAAAAAGTAGTAAGGGAGATGAAAAGATGCAGCCACTAAAGCTAATCCCTAGTGTCAAGTTTTTTTCTTGCTTGCAGCCATCAAGGACCATGCTAGCTCGAGATATAGCTAATTTAATCCACAGAGCACCAGGTGGAAACAGGGAAATCTAGTTTGACCTTAAATATTTGCCCTCTGATACACTCTGTAACTTTGTAAAGGTCTCTTCCTTTTGCCAGGTTCTCCATACTCATTTCTAAAGTTAAGACAAGGATAATTTCCATCCTTTGAAGGAAAAAAAATTGTAATTATTATTATTAATGCTAATCAGCATCCTATTACACAGCATGTTGTTGGAAGGAGGTACATCTAGCCCTGCAATTTTAGCTGTTTTCCTGAATAAATTCATAGCTATACTTTTTTTTTTCTGAAAACCCTCTTAGTCCAGATTATTTAACTGCAAATAATTAGGTTATTTTCTGTTAAGAAATTTATCGAGTACATTTATTTCTTATGTGCAGAATCATCAGTTTAAATGAAAATGGACATTTTAGTCATATTATCTGTTTATGTCTGTCCTGCAATATATATATA
>NW_010587140.1:23076-52187 GCF_000705375.1 Tinamus guttatus | reverse complement strand
TATATATATATATATATATATATGTATATATATAAAATCATTTGTTTTTATATCACCAAAAATCTGTACTACTATGAATTATATAACGGTTAGAGCTGCCTTACTGAGGTTACGTCTATGAGGTAGCATGTTGGTCCAGTAATGATGACAGGCTCACTCCAGCTGATATTAATACTGTGAGGAGATGTAGCTAATACAGTCACATTTTCTGGAGGACCATCTGGAGCTATGTAAAAAAAAAATAGTATGTGAATCACAGCCAAAGCAATTCACAACAAATGACACAGTATTTTTAGCGCGCTGTAGAGATTATTTTCAACTTGAAAATAAAACTTTTTCATGCATTTATCATTATGCACTGTTTAAATAATTACAACATTTTTTATTTCTCATTTACAAAGCATACAATGGGATTTGGAAAAGCGCCTTTCATTACAACTACCATGTGTATAAAGTGGGCTAAAACGTCACTGTAAATTGAATCAATAGGTCTTTTAATTACAAATTAGTTGCACGTATTTTACATGACACAAGTAAGATATATACACACCTTTTTACATAAATAGACACATGCAATATCTCCTAATATCTCCCATATCTCCCAATATGGGAGACAGTATATATTCAAGACATCATACAAAGAAAAACAAAAAATGAAAATACCAAAACACTATCAATTCTGGAAGGTGCTGGTAAAAGTGCTCTTTTACAGAGAAATTACATTTTTTCTAGGTTTTATTTCCACTTATACAATAATATACACATTCTTATCTCTATAAATGACAGCAGTCTAGTACATACTCCACCACATCATGTAGACTGCACAGCTCCTCTGTGTGCTCTAATTCAGATCAGATTCACAGGATCACAGAATCTTTGAATGGCTGAGGTTGGAAGGGACCTCTAGAGATCATCTAGTCCAATCCCCCTGCTCAAACAAAGTCACCTAGAACATTGCACAGAGTCACATCCAGGTGGGTTTCGAAGATATCGAAGAGATGACTCCACACCATAATCAATTCTATTAACAGGAGGGAAATTGCAATGTATACAAGGTTATTTTGTTAAGTAGAAAATGGGTTACAAAAAGCAAAAAAAAATGACACTTGAAAAAGTATGCAACTACAGAAAATATGAATGAAAGATCAATGAAAAGGAGATTGCAACATTTTGCATCATGAAGGATGGGTGTGCACAGTTGCAGGATGAAACGAGATTTGGGGATTGAGAAGGGGCTGTGGAGAGTTTGGGATATAGGAGATGATAGACTGAGTTGCTGTGGTTATCACAGAATCACACAGAATCACAGAATGGTTAAGGTTGGAAGGGACCTCTAGAGAACATCTAGTCCAACCCCCCTGCTCCAGCAGGGACACCTAGAGCACGTGGCATAGGACTGAGTCCAAGCAGGTCTGGAAGATCTCCAGAGAAGAAGACTCCACAACCTCTCAGGAGGTTGTTACCACAACAGGGCAGAGCCCGTGTGGCCTAGTGCTCTGTCACCCTCACAGTAAGTTCTTCCTGGTGTGGGTATTAAACTTCCTATGTTTCAACTTATACCCGTTACCCCTTGTCCTGTCACCGGCCACCACGGAGAAGAGTCTGGCCCCATCCTCCCTACAATCACCCCTCAGGTACTTGAACATGCTGATCAAATCTCAGGAACGTATGTGACTTTGCGGTATGGATCAAATGCAACCCACTGGAAGCATTTCTCCCAAACTACCGAACAGCACTGAACAACTGACTGAACATTGTATCTGAATTTTCTACGAAAGTACCTGAGGGATTGTGAAAGAAAGGGACTGCCCAGAGAAGGTTGTTTGTTGAGTGTACAGCAAAATACAAATATGTTCCCCTAGAGAGGGAATTAGTGAAAATTAAATTTATTTTATAGATAATCTATGCCACACTTCTTTTTCAGCCAGCGTTTTTTAGTGTAAAAAAATTATTTCAGTTACTGAGGTATTGAGGTTACTTGTATCTCCAATCAGAATTTCTGAAAACTGTAAAATGACATATAACTTTGGTTTTAAAGCCTTAGTTAGTTCACAAATCATAAAAATGTGACATTGGGCAGAATATTTTCCTTTACTTTTTAAGAGCATTAATGGACACTTTTCATTTCTTAAAGTTTGTTCGTAAACAAATACAAATTTATTGTATTAGACAGTGATGTCACGAAATAATTTAAAAGTCTAATCTCCAAATTAACCAACCAAAGTTATTTTATTACCAGATGCCATTTTTTGTCTGATATATTTTTAGATCTCCACGAGGAAATACTGAGTGTACCGCGTTGAAGATAATTATCTAAAAAAAATCTAAACAGTTATATCTGCTTTATTTACATGACAAGAAGTTCAATAACAGACATTAACTGAATAATAAAAAAGTTAGGAATAATTTCTGAAATAATCTGCATAATTAGAAACAAAACTGGAAAGTGAAACGTGTCTCGAATGCCTCATGCTTTACAAAAACCATCTTTTTAAAAACTGTGTTTGCCTCGGTGAGTAGCTGCCACATTCTGATTTAGGTTTATTTGTGAAATGAGTCCAGTCAATATGAGGCCATGATATCACTATACCCCTTCTCTTATAAATCACAGCAATTTACTCAGTAGAAACGACCTAGTCTTATTCTCTCCTTCCCCCATAATCCAATCACTTCCTCTCATAAGCACTTTTCTCCTGGTTTTCACAATAATGCATTTTCTGTAACTAATAACCATCATTTCCTGATTATCATGCTTCTATCCTTGCACAGGAATGTGGGTCTTATGGAGGTCAGGGTCATCTTTGCCATCCATCTGTGTCCTGATGCTAGGGCAGCAGTTAAGTGTGTTGGCTGGAAGATAAGTCTGGAGAGTCCATCATTTAGCATAATCCTCAGAAATAAGAATGAATGGAAATTCATGCTTGCCAGTTTGGTTAGGAATTTTTAATTTTTTAATTTTCCCCAGGAAAAAAACAACAGTGTTAGGTTCAATTGCTTCATTTTATAATCATATAGCTTGCTTTTAGCTATATTTAAACATACCACTTATTATCTCTTATATTAGGTCGTATTTACTCTTCAATATTTAGCTCTGAGAGAAGAAATGGAACAAAGAAAACCATGTTCTCTAAAGCAAAATCTCCCAGAAGAAAGGGCATACAAGATTTGCAGCATTCTTTTCCCTATCCAGAAGCATTTCTCTAGGTATACCAAGCAACTGGCTATCAGCAGGTATTACGAAAGAAGGTGCTGAAAAGAGAAGCAGAACTATCTGCCTCTTGCATCTCTGTCCTAGCCTTTATGGGACATTCCAACATCTGGGTTTTTCCTTTGTATCTCAGTATACCCTGGCACTTGGGGACTTGGCAGTTTACCAAAAAACATTGCATTGTGTAACTGTAAAAGATTCAAAATGAGGTCAGTGATCTCACTGCCATTCATTTTCCAGCTAACGCTGACCCTTCACAGTGTTTTTTCTCTTAGAAAGCACAAGTTGGGCCAATCTTAATCTCCTTATCATGCAAAAGTGAAACACGAGGTAATTACAGGTGTGAGAGAACAAGATTTCCACAGGTATGGAAAACATTTCCTTTACTATTGAAAATACTTCATCTTGGCTTTTGTATAATCCATCAGCCAAGCAAAAACAGTGCCATCAAACTATTTTATGGGACAGTAGGACAACTCCTGTGAGAATAATCTGCAAAACAGAAGCTGACTGTTTTATTTGGATATGAAAAGCAGGTTGTACTGAGTAACCTATAATCTATCTCACTGAGCAACCATGTAACCTCTTTCAGTACAGTATACAACCATTATTTTTGTTTGAAACATGCTTAAAGAGTTAAAGACTCTTAAAAAGAACTCCTATAGCCTTAAAGGCAAGATGAGTAAAATTTAACTTTGTGGTGAAGAACTGAAATGATGGTAACATTACCTAACATCCTCAGGTTAGTAACTGAATATTCAGAATTTATTAGATACTGCTGCTTTACAGCAAACACTTAAATACTCGGCACTTGTAAATGTAATGGGTATTTAGGGTTGTTTTATGTTTCATTTTTTATTTGTTTTGTTAAAGTTCCATCTCTGGATATTCTAACAACAAAGTATAACCATTTATAGTTGAAATGTTTATCTACCTGAGCATAATAACTGCAGTACTTTCTTTAGGTTTGAGCAAAATAAAAAAATCTGACAATATAATTATTTCTGAAGAAAATGATTTTAGTATAACTTCACAGCCAAGGTAAATTTATTTTTGGCAGAAGCAGAGACTTACAGAGTGGGTTCTTGAAAATCAGAAACAGTGACTCCTGCCCTCAAATTTGAAAACACAACTCCCATTGATTTTATGGGCTAAGTACTCAGGCTGTTTTACATAGCAGCTAAACACCCTTAAGCCCCAACAGACCATGTATATTGGCTGTGCACCAGCTGGCTAATCCGGAGGATGCTTGGCCCAGTCCACCAGGGCAAGAAGAGGGGCACCCACACCTGCTCAGTGCATGCAGTCTGCAGAGCTGCCTGCAGCGCCAGGTCAATTCTTGGGCATCCTCAGCCTCTTATCCCTGCTACAGGCAGTAGTAACCTTTGCTAAAGACAGAGGGGAACTAAGAATTTTTAGTCTATTTAATGATCTTTTTCAAGACTAGTCTGTGGGACATACAAGGTCCTGCCTTTGCAGGATCAAGCGTTGCTCGGAGAGGCTCTTATACTGCTGACCCATGGCTTAGCTGCCAGCTGCCTAACCAGCTGTGACATGTCATGTTGCTGTTTTTCCCTCCTCAGCTGATTGCCATTAGCTCAGGAAAGACACCTGCACCCTGCTATGGTATCTGGAACATCGCCCATGCTTTCTCAACTCCATGTCAGCGTGTTTCATACGCAACTCATCTCTCAGCACGTCACTGTTCGGAGGAAATTGGCCCTCTGCCCCTGCACTGTCCTCCTCCCACAACACAAGTGTGGACCCACGGCCTCACACTTTGGGGCTGAAAGAACTAGTGACACAGTTTAATCTTCTACCTCTCTATTTTTGTTTTGAATTAGCTAATAGAGCAAACAGGATCTATTGCTGAGAATGGCAATATATGGGCATAGAAATCATTTGTCCAGTCCAATGCAATGTTCCTGCTTTTATATTCCGTCTCCTCAGTAGAACTGATAGGAAACCAGCTCTCTTTTAAATCAGATTAACACTGTCCAGAAAGAAAATTTTAAAAATGATCCTATTTTTATGGGATTTTATGTGTCTTAATTTAAAACTTTCACATTCCTATACACAACAACAATTTCAGGAAAACAAACAAACAAGAAAACTAACACGCAAAAAAACCCACTTCATTTCTCAGCAGCTTTGTCCTATCCATCTAGCAGTAAGAAATTGCCCCAGAGCTGCTGGCTTCACAGGTTGCATTTTTTTTAAGTTATTTTTGGTCCATCAGGGTTATACATTTCTTTTTTTTCTAATTTTGTTTTTTTACTTTCAATTAAAATATTGTATTAACCTATGGGCAGCTTATTCTATAAAAACACTGTACAGTGAAAGTAAGCACACATGAGGATGATTCCGCAGCTTATTGCAGTCCTTTTCAGTCCCAAGCACTGCTTCGGTGTTTTACATGGAACCTAGCTATTGCTGGACATTACCATAGTGTTCCAATCTCTTTAACTCTGGGGTCTATAATCTCTGAATTGCAGTTTCTCATCTGTAAATGGAGATAGCAGCATGTCCTTATCTATTGGAAAAAGTGTAAGGTATTTAAGAGTAGATGGATGTGTTACTGTACGCAGACTGAACTAGACTACTACAATAAAAATTGTATAAAAACCTCCTGAATTCACATTGTATTATTATGAAAAACTAAGTATATACTGAATAATCCTTGGTACACAATCATCTTAAGTCCTTGGCATCTTGGTTAAGATTGCCTATTGACTTTGAACGAGGAAAGATGTGAAGATATGGCTAAATCTCTGTTTCAGACAGGCCATTCTTGGTGGTTCTCAGCTGTTCCACACAGGCCGAATGGCAGATTTCAGCTGTGCTTTGAGCTAGAGGCAAGAAAGGTTGCATGTCCCAGTGCCAACTGCCTTTGCAGATTGTTTCCTGTCTCCTTCCCTCAAATACCTAGTGGTGACTTACGACTAACCCTCCTTTTACTTGGAAACTGAAAGCCTCAACTCAGGAAGGATGGTTCTAGGATTACTAGGTGTTATATGGCTACTCTGATTTATAATATCTTTAGGTGGATATAGTATGGAAAAGAAATCTTAATTCCTCCGCTGGAAACTATTGTTCGCATTATCTGGAAATTATCCAGCTATTGTCTGGAAAGCGTCATGGCACAAATGAGCACATTTTAAAGAATAATTTAAAAGTCTGCTTTACACTGATACACCTAGCATATAAAGATGAACTGGAAATTGAATAAAAACCCTGAGTATCAAAATTCACACTTATCAATTCTAGATGTGGACCAGTGCTGGGAAAAAAAATTGCTGTTGTGTAAGCAGTAAATACAGGATAGCAACAAAACAGCACTAAAATCTGAAGTAGTATGAAATATGCATGTCTCCCATAGAATTACATCTTACACCAGGAGAGCTACAGCAAAATCTTATTAATTTAACTGCTGTGAAATTAACCATTTATTAAATTTACCACTATTGTCTAAAAAGATACTACTTCTATCTGTCATTCTTACTTATTTAGTGACCCATTACATTGTTATAGCAATATGACATATGAAAACCATCCTTACTTACAGCCAGGAAGTGTTTGTGTAGAAATCCAAGGCGAAGAATTGCCATAACCAACATTTGTACTGGCAGCCACAGCAAATCTGTACCATCTGTACTTTTTTAGTCCATGAACTGTCCCTTCTATCTGGCCATCCAAAACATTTTCATACAAATAGTGATGCATCTCATATTCAATACATTCCTCCACTTCCCAGTCACTGCAACGTACAGACTGTAGCTGTGTGGTAATCTTGTAGTTTTGAAAGTAGCCGAGGATAGATTTTGGAGTTCTCCAATTCAAGGTCACACTTGTTGACTGCACATTGGAAAAACCAATGTCCTGGGGAGCACTGGGAACTACAAATCAAAACATTTTTAAAATGTAAAGTAAGATATCTTCATTTGAATGAAAACCAGCTATAACTATAACTCATATATCCAGTATTTCAAAATTATTTTATATAAGCACATTTAAAAGCAGGATTCATTTTCATATGGTCAATAAGGAATAATTCCATTGGTGTCAATCACATTATATAGCTATAATTGGCATATATTTATTATAGATTTCAACATAATGAAGGAAAGTTTTAGGTGTGGCATGCAGGGGCAACTTTGAGAGGTGTGACATTGCTGCTGCTACACTTGTGGCCATGTCTCAACTGAAGCAGAGTTATTTTTGGTCTATCCATTGCATCTTTTACTGCTGTTGCTAACTGGGATTCCTCCCCTCTCACTTACTTAGAAATACTCATTTGTCTCCCTCTCTCTATCAGTAATATATTAAATACTCAACACATCAAGATCTCGTAAGTGTTCTGATTCACCTTCTGAATAGTAAATTTAAATAAATATAATATGCTTGTGTCTTCTTATATAATGTAGCTAAGTATTTTGCAAACAGTTAAGTAAATAAGAAATTAAAGGAAAGAAAGCAAGAAGAGCTATATAATATGGTAGTACAATACATACAATACAATATTACAGAAAAGTAATATTCCATAAACTTTGTTCCTATATATTTATATGCAAATGTATATGTATATATATCTGTTTATGAGTGTTTGTATAATTTAAGTGTACAATATGTTTTTGTGTGTATACACAGCTTTATATTCATGTGCATGGAGACAGAGGCATTATGTGGATGTACGTACATACATACACACTTGTGCACACATAATATGCATGTACACACACATATCCATACCTTTATTAAGCCAATGCTGTGCTTCCAGCTCTCTCAGCCTGGATGAACATATGGTTTTGTGCTAGATCACACAGTCATACGGTAAGCTAGTATTATCTCTACGACTCTCTGGAAGATAATACTAACACTCTCTGTGCAAAAACTGTGCAGAGAAATCAGCTCAAAAATCATTTGGGGCACTTAACTATAATGAGAGCTTTGGGGTCTTTGAAGGAAGAAGTATGACTGGTGAAAAAGAAAAAACACATGATACATCCCTAAAGTGAAACTGAAGAAGCCCCATGGCTTACCCAAAGAATAAAAGGATCCCTGGCAAAGAAAAAAAGTTTTTTGTTGTTTTTTTTTGAAGCTTTATGGGAATATATGATCTCTGCTTTCATCTGGAACTGTCTGTTTATAAAACATCATCATAATGTAACAAGCAAAAGTCATTCCACTAAACATGAACACAGGATAAAAGAGAGATGCGCATTCAGTGACGAACCAAGGTGTGAGGATGAAAGGCTTGAGAAAAGGACACACAAACCTCTCACTTCCAGCGAGCCCACAGCAGCCAGAGCTGGCAGAGAGGTCTGGGACATGGATCTGCTGGCGCCACCTCTGTCCTGCCCCTGCCACACATGTGCCCACAGCATCAGAGCCCACACTGGCCCTGCGTGCTCCCACCCTGCCGCACACCGAGCACACACAGAGCAGGAGCTTCCAGTGCATGAGAAGAGCCTTCCCTGAAACCAGCCTTCATAACAGCCTCTAACGCCAACATTAAAACTGTTTTACTCTAGTTTTTCACAAGAAAAGAGTTAAAGCATATCAAGCAGTACCTTGACCTTGCTTGGTCAGAGTTTTTAAAGCAAATACTCAATTTGTTCACTGTGAAAAAAAATAGTAGTGTGATATTTTCATAATAGTTCTATTATGAAACCCTATATTCACTTCATAATAGTTCTGTTATGAAACCATGCATTGTTCTATTATAGAGCATATTTGTTACATATGTTAATTACAGAAAGGGTTTAGTTTGATCTTTAGTTAATGGAAAATAAAGGCTGAAATATGTTCAGTGATCGACATAAAATTGCGTATGCTTTTTATAAAGCCCAATCCTCTACTAAAATAAAGGTTATTAATATCAATTTATTAGAGTATAGGTTAATGCAAAGAGTATGACTGAAATGCAGTTGTGATAAGAATGATAAACTTAGAACAGTATGGGCAAAACTGTTTGAGTGAAATGCAAGTTATCACTCAGTTTCACTATGAACTTGAATTAAAATAAAGTCCTTCCAGGACTCAGCTTGTCTATATCAAGAATTAAAAAATGAAGAGGCAGCAATTCCAAAGACATCAGATTAGATCGAAATTGAGAGAATCTGAGAGAATTCAAAACTCCTCAGTCAAGGGAGATTACTCTTTTTTTGATAAGGAATGTGACCTCGCCTTCTCAGGCACGTGATTCTAGGACCTTTCACCTTGATAAGAACAGCAAGCATTAGGAGGTTTGCAATAAAAGTGTGAAAGTATGCAACACAGCTATTGAAACAACTGCCTGTAATGCCTCTTAGTATACCATAACTCACTTCCATCTGCTGAAAGCTGATTAATATACTATACTTTGATTTAAATGAAAGTCTGGATTAAATGCTCATAAAGCATCCTTCAGGAGGTCTACAGATGAGGACAGGGGAAAAGATCAATACATCTGACAGTCCCTCATCTCAAGCTTTTAAGCAAAGAAGATCTTAAAAAGTATCATTTATCCACAAAACATTACAATAATTAAGGGTCCCGACAAAAAAGAAGAACCACAAATTCTCTCCAAATATAACAAAGAGGGCACATGTAATAAAGTAAATTATAACTGGTTGCTTGCTAGGTGCCAAGAAGAAAGTGGAAATATATCCCTTTGCCCTCTCAAACACACAGCTGGTACGGCAGGGGCTGGCACAACTTCAGTGTCTGTACACTGCTAAAATGACAGTTTAAAGAGGCCAGTTGCAGGCACAAAGAGCATTGCCTGTGTTCCTCCTATAACAGTATACTGTTCCTCCTATTTCAACGTGGACGATGGTTTAAAAACAGAATTGATAGCTAACAGTACTGCAGTAATGATGAAAAAGACTCTTGGCCATTATACGGAACAAAAAAAAAGATCTGAAAAAATTACAGTGGCTTCATTTGTGGGGTTTCCCATACACAGCCACAGTCCAGTAAAGCCAGCCTCCTTGGGCTCCCTTATGTTTGGGGGAAAGAGGAAAACCCAAATCACAAAATATGTCTAATTTCCAACCTATGAAAGAAAAGGTCAGTCAGTGAAAGGAACGGGAAAATTTTCTGCCCCAGGGCCCTGACCAGTTGTTAAAGTGGAATCAGAGCCCTAAACATTAGTCACTGTAAAACCTAGATCATTTTATCTCATTACTTATATGGACAAATCAGAGAGGAATGTAATTTTTCATTAGAACAGATGAAAAGATGTGATCTGGGTCCTCAGCAAACCAAAGATATGCTCCAAAGCCCACAGTGAGGAGCAGTGACACCCAGCGGTGCTGTGTCTCCTGCACTGGATGACCGTGCGTACAATGAGACAACCTCAAGACAACTATGCTATTGGGTTACAGATACAAGGAGGATTACAATTACTCTAGCATGGAGAATCAGATTTCCATTCCTCAAGAATGACTACAGTTCCCCCAACCTTTTCTGTTCGCAGATGGTCCTGATTTGAACAGACCATTCCATGCTTCCTAGAGTAATCATGCAGCTTGCCTAAATTTTCTGAACATGACTCAACTATGATGAAGTGATCACTGTACACATAAAAGCAATTAAAGCCCAAAATTGCATCTTGGAATTACTCCTTCATATTAAACTGGAGTTATAAAAAATATTTATGCTTCTGCTCCTATAGATATATTCTTGCCTTGGTAGATGTCTAACAGTAATTTTATTACTTTGCCTTGTTCCAGAAGGGTGTATTCAAAGGAAAGGCATGTGAAAAAGCTTAAGTTTAGGGTTCAGTAGGATGATAACTGATTAGCTAGTTGCAATTCTAGTGCTAATCCCATATTTAAATCTTCCAGGAATTACATGCTAGTTGCCTCAAGTCTCATCATCATGCAGCTAACAGTCTTTTCACATTTAATTATACTCCATTTACCAAATTTCAGATAGCTTTAGGAGTAGGGGCAATTTCAAAGTCTGAAACTTTTGGTACAAGGTACCCCGTAGTTTTCAATTTAGTAACTTTAACTAAGTTTCTGAAAGCCGGCCAGGAGCTGGCAAGGAAGCTGGCTATGAAATGCTGATGAATTCAGCTTCTGGACTGGAGGAGGAATGAGGCATTTCAGATTTATCCACCATTGTTCATATAAAAGCCAAACACCCAGGAAAAGTGCCTGAAGCCAGATCCACATGGGATTTTAAGCTCCTAAAACCTATTTACGTGCCTAAACTCCCACAGAAATGGACAGGAAGTTAAGCACCTAAATAGAAGTTACTTTCATGGCTCTTGGCCCCTCCTACACTCCTCTGGCTGCAATGCTAGTCAGCTCTTCCAAAGCAGTATGGAATGCTTGAGATTACTTTTTATTTAAGAAGCTAAATGAAAGGAAATTCCTGGTGAAAAAAGCACTTGACTGAACAAAGACTGAGATCAAGATGGACTGGGCCAGTAGAATTGGTTTGAATCAAAAGATACACTTTGCAGGAAAAAAAAAAATCTTATCCACAACAGTACAGATAACTAAAGGGCAGCAAAGGACACATGCACAAAAAGTCTGCTGAGAAAAGACAGAAGTTATGGCTTTTTCTGTAGATCCTTCTGTGGAAAGCCCTGGCTACAGCTGCACAGGTCGGGAACAGAAGACAGTAATGTGATATGGCATAGTTCCTAACTAAGTTAATAAAAAAAAAAAGTCTGCATACAGAACAGCTGCTTGTAGCTGGAGTTTGGATTAAAAGGACAGCGGCAGCCTAGAAGTCTGTTGGGTGGTATTAAGAGCATCAATAGGAGGAAAGTAAAGAACAAAGTAGAACAAATAGCAGGGGACGCACAACAATAAGAACTTCAGAAAATGAAATAATCTGTACTGCATATTAATATTCTGTATGGACCAGCTGTACTAATTTTTGAAAGACCTTGTTACCCAAAGAAGTTCTCTTTGTTAAAGTGTTATCGCTGATCATAGAAAATACTACGCTAATAAAAGCTGCTTTCAGGTGGACTCATCATGATACAAGGTTTCAGCTCAGTATGAAGAAGGGCATCACAGAGAGGCCCCAAACGATTTTACTAACATGAAGATGTAGAAAACTCTAGATTAATTCTTCTCTTGACTTGGGACTGATACTATCAGGCATGCTTTAAAGGAGCAGACCTTACAGAATCATGAACAATTCCTAAAAATAGTCACCTCTGGGTCTCTGAGTCCTTAGCACATTAGGAAATTAAGCTTCCAGTTGTGCAGACTGAATACTGGAAAATTCTAAAAATCTATTAAGAAAAACACACCTTGAATGTAAGCTTAGAAAAGTATTGGAATACAGTCAACACTCATAAGTCCTAAATTAAATCAAGAATACCCACCTTACCACCAAACTAGACAACTGTTTACTTTTCTATTTAGAAAAAAAAAAGGTCTTTGACCTGTAAATGGTTTCATTGCACAGCCATGTTGCTACCAGTTCTTATGTGTTAATCCAGAGCTGACCTGACACTTACAAAAAAGGATATTTTATCCTACATTATATGATTCCTCTATTTTATCTACCTGCTTGTAAAAATAATATCTATGCAATTTCATTGGCAGCAACAAAGTGATCACTACATTCGCGTAGGGAAGATCTGCCAAGGATATCAAGACCATTAACTTGCATTTGGGCACACCAACTAATGAGAAATTTTTCAAAATGGTCCACATTATATTAAGAAGATCTGAGACGGATATCAAATAGACTTATCATATAAAGACTTGTTTCAAAGATACTTAGTCATGATTCCTTGTGCAATTCTGGATGCTTTTACTTTACTACATTTTTGACATGTGATTGCACCTGTGATTGAACAAGTGAAATGCACTGCTCTTCTCTGTAGTAGTGACTGGAGACAATAAAGCTCTTCCCTTCATATGCTGAGGCTCTGTAGTTGCTCTAGTTAACTTGGCTAACACACTGTGCTTTCACTTTCACTCCATGCTTGTAGCCCAATTCCCACTTTGGGATATTGACTTAAATGATTCCTCCAGTGAATTATGGCCATCTGTGGTTCCCTTCACAGGTTAATGAAGAAATTCATGGCACTTGAACTCACAGAGCTGCTCTGAGCTGCCACATCCTAAGAGAAGGATTTACGGTGAAGCAAACAGAGCATTGCCTTGGATGTGAAAAGATTTTATGCCCATACTGCATTTTGTATTCCTCACAAAAGAACCACACTTCCAATGGCAACCCGCTTCTTTGGAGCTACAAAACCAGAATCTTTTAAGGTTTCCTACTCAGAAATCCAAGATGTTTTGAGCAAAATTATGAACAGATGACACTATTTTTTTTTGCTATCAAACCATAAGACCTAAGAAACTTTCACACTACTAATATTTTAACCACACCACTTTTATTTATTCTCAAGGCATACATATGTGTGTTACTATAAGTCTTGGAAATAATACTTAAAGTCAGATTAATTTCTTTTTCTTGGACAAATTCCAAGCTGCATTTTCTGTAAATGCAAGTTCTGAGTGAAGTTGTTTACTATAAAACATAAATGGTAATGACTGTTGTTTATCATAATGTAACAGGGGCCTAAACCTGTTGCAAGAATCTTTGTTCAATTTTAATATAAATAGTACTAGCAGTGAGAACGGAAAAAATACTCTGTATGTCTTAATACTATGTACATACTATACTATACATAGGCTTAGTATTTTCAGAAAATAAAGTATGTTAAGAAAAATCTAAATTTGAAAAATTGAAAGCAGAAGCCATTTTCACTTTTGACTATTTATGCTTTGAAACCTCCAAATGGCTTTTTAATGGTTCTATTTTTATTCTTAACTGAATGACTATTACACTTGTCCCAGACTTCTGAGCTGAGTGAATTTGCACAGCTTTAAATGGAAAAATGTTTTATGAGAAGTTTTCTAGCAATTTATGGCTGGTTTTCTTCTAAAAATTCACTCAAGCGAAATGAATTTTCATTTATTATATGTATTTCCTTGGAAATAATCCAAGGACAGCTATTCTATCATAAAAGAAAAAAAAATCACTCACGCATGTATACTTGCTATATTATTTTTCATATCACATATAATATAGTTAAACATATATTAAACTATATTCCCATATAATATAGTTAAACACAATTATTACTGTTACAAGGTCGACAGTTTTTATAACTTACTCCACCCTGGCATAAGTGGTTTACCATGAGAATGGAGCTAGATTAGACACCAAACACTACTAATCTCGTCATAAATTTAATATTCATGAGTCATGTTTAATTGCACGCAGATATGAAGAAATTTACCTCAAAAGAGTCAAAAATCTTGGTAAGAATGTAAAGGTCAAACACTGTGCTGTGAGACACTGAGCCAAATTCAATTTCACTTTATGTCAAAAATAAATGCATTGTCAGTGACTCAGTGCTGGCTACATATTCTGTGACTAATCTTAGAGCACCGTAAATAAGAAGCTGACAACAGCTATAAAACTGTTTCCATTCCCAACCATGAATCTCCAATTCCCAGTAGCCAGTCACCAGAAAACAATTCATGCAAACACACGGTTAGGGAAATATTGTCCTAATAAGAAGTTTGCTGTAAATATGACTGCAGGCTTGGGGCAGGGTGGCTGGAGAGCCACATGGCAGAAAAGGATCTGGGGGGTGTTGGTCGATAGGCAGCTGAACGTGAGCCAGCAGCGTGCCCGGTGGCCAAGAGGGCCAGCGGCCTCCTGGCTTATGTCAGTGTAGCCAGCAGGACCAGGGAAGTGATTGTCTCCCTGTACTCGGCACTGGTGAGGCTGCACCTCCGACACTGTGTTCAGTTTTGGGCCCCTCGCTACGAGAAAGACATGGAGGTGCTGGAGCGTGTCCAAAGAAGGACAGCGAAGCTGGTGAAGGGGCTGGAGCACAGACCTTATGAGGAGCGACTGAGGGAGCTGGGGTTATTTATTCTGGAGAAGAGGAGGCTCAGGGGTGACTGCATTGCTCTCTACAACTGCCTGAAAGGAGGTTGTAATGAGGCAGGGATCGATCTCTTCTCTAGAATAACTACCAAAAATAAGACAAGAGGAAATCTCCTCAAGTTGCACCAGGGGAGGCTCAGGTTAGATATTAGGAAAAAATATTTCCATGGAAAGTGTAGTCAAGCATTGGAACGGGGTGCCCAGGGAAGTTGTGGAGTCACTATCCCTGGCAGTGTTCAAGAATGTGTAGATGAGGCACTCAGCAACATGGTTTAGCAGGCAGGGTGTTGACATAAGTATCCACAAGCCTAATTGTAAGAAAGGTGGTATTCAAAGCCCAGTTTGTGGTACTAAGGAAGAGACCCAAGAGATCCAAAGGTTCAGCCCAAAAAGGTTCATAGCCTAAAAAGGTTCGGGAAGCAACCAACAGCTGCAACTCTAAGTTTTTCTGATCCCCCCTGCATTTTAAATATGTGACTCAGCCTTGCATATTAGAGCTGCCTCTCTCCACTCATTGT
This sequence comes from Tinamus guttatus, assembly GCF_000705375.1. Next base: position 36,533 of record NW_010587140.1, on the reverse strand, counting down.
CCAGAACTTGAAAATCCTTCTCAGACATAGACTCCTGTGTCTATTACTTGACAGAACTGAGCAGGGCTCACTGTTTTACATGTGAATGGGTGCTGTCAGTCATCTTTTATTCAATAAGCTTGGAACTAAAACACTAGGATAGTTAGTTAGGTTTGGTTTCTTCCTAAGCATCAGGGGATACAAACCCTGGATAAAAGATCTTCTCAACTCCCGTGCATGAAGTGGTGTCAGTGAGAAAGAAACACCAATAGGAACTAAAAGCAGTAACCAGTCCTGACCATCCCTAGGGTAGGAATGCTCAAACTGGGAAAAGGAACTGAAATTAGCATTAATATTTTAGATGAATGAATCAGATAAAAGATGTGTGCTGCTTACCACTACTAGTCATCTTTCCAATGAAGCAGCTTTGACTGCATTTTGTGAGCAGTCCACAATATCAGGGCACATAATATGTACTCCATATGCTTACTGAATCAATCACTTTTGGAAAATTGTGTCCTGTTAATACACAGTTTAGGAAATGCTAGGAGAAGCATAGTAGTTTACACAGAAGCAACACTTTATCATGCACAGAACTACATCTCTGAGTAAATAAGGAAGTTTCAGGTGCCAAATGAAAGTACAGCCAGGATTAGGTGATGTGTAAGAGTAAGAGTAAGAAGAACAGGTGTTGGGTGACTCCACTGCCAAAAAACTGCCTACGTTCTTCTCTGCATTTAGCTCACAGTTTTCTATGCTATTAAAAAATCCAATTCATTCAAGAATTATGCCAGTGTATGTTTGAAGAAGTGAAACGCTTCTTAACTGCACAATTTCTGAACAGCTTTATTTTTGATCAATAAAGTCACAGAATTAGCCATAGAATTTAAGCACTAGATATTGCAGGTAAGAACAACACTGCTCTCAGTAAAATTTGCAGACTTATGGTATTAAATATGTGAAAGGCAGAAGGAGCAAAAGAAGCATAACTATGACTCAGGCAATAGTATTGTTGGGTGCTCAAGTATAAATAAAAGAGCAATTTGGACTCAACACAGAAAAAAATACACTTTCTCTTTCTAGTTTATAGGCAATTAATACCTTCTTCATCACCAAGTATATTCTAAAACAGAAGGCATGTCCTGTCCATGAACAAGGGAAGTATTTAGCTGCTGTAATGATGCAGGTATCTCAGGATTGCTAGTTTCATAGCCACACTTTAAATTAAACAAAACATTTAACTTCAAAAATTATTTACCTCTTTCTGGAAATGTGCTGGCATTGCATATTTGTTCTTCACCATCACCAGCTGATGTTGCAGCTTTTATTTTAATTTGGTAAGAAATATTGGAAAGTAGATTTCTAAAAGTATGCAGGTTATCATAAGAAGAAAAGTTCATAGAATTTCCTTCAACTGTTACGACGTAGTGAGTAATCACACCATTTGATGAGGCAGGAGGGTCCCACTGCACTAGGATTGACTGCCAGCTCGTTGCAATACAATGAACATTCTGAACAACATCTGGTACTTAAAAGATACACATATTCCAAAGGTTAACATTCTCACACAATTAAAATGATCATCACAGACCACTGTACTCAGAGAAGCAGTCAAAATTTCATAGCAAGCAACATTCCAATGGCAGAAAAAAAAAAGACATTTTAATTGCATGACATTGAGAGAACAAAAAATATCTTTGCCCTCATTAGAAGCTTCATTTTAAACAGCTATGAACCTGACTTACATTAGTGTTTTAATGAGAAGAGAGCATTTATATGGCTTTTTCTTAGCTGTGTGCTCCAATTTTATTTTCAATCTGTTCACATTTTCCCCATGTTTTTGTAATAAAATGTAGTTAAGTATACACAGGAGTGTGAAGATCGTGTATTTCACATCATATCAACAGCAGAAGTTCCTCATTAAGTTGTTAGCACTGTTTCTTTTTAGGTACTGTGTCTTATCTCATTGTTCTTACAGCAGGGCATGTCCTGCATAGAAGTCACTGCGCAGGCTTCAGAGCTGTCATGTCAATATTATTACCTTACTGGTCCTCATCTCTTTGCTGGTCCCAGCAGATTTTTTTTTTATAAGGTCATCAAAATTTAATAAAAGGTGGAAAATAGCATGTAAATGCATGCCAAAAATAGAGAAATTATTAGCTGTGACAATTGATTAAATAGACCAATGAATTGAAGTATCCCTGAAAAAGCTAAATAAGTGGCAGTGCCAGCTGAGAGAAAGTAAATGCATGCTGAAGGGTGCCTCAGACTATTCTCTCTCTCTTGAAACATGTTCAAGAACCTATAAAATGGTGAAAGAACTATCACTGACATACCAGAAGTAAAAGGTAACATGTTAGTAATCACTGAACAGAGGAAAATTAATCTCTTTAAAAATACTATTTTTCATTTCAGAGTTTCAAGACTACTCATTTTAAAAAAGCAGCATCTGCAGGAGAAGGGAGAATAACTGGTACTTTTAATAAAGACTGTAGACAGGATCCCTAGGTGAGTCAATGTGTAACAGATCTACTCTTTGCTCAAAAGTCCAACTGGAGGGAAAAAAAAAAAACAGTATCATTTGTTGACCATAAAATCCAAAAAGAAAAGCTGTGAAACCATCACAGTCCTGTGGGCAGTGTTTCTCCAGCACTTCAGAAAGAGCATTGGGAGCACTGAATGTCATAGATGGCTCCCTGTGACCCTTGGGCAGGACAATATCTAGCTGCAGGGATCCAGCAGACAAGCTTGCAGTGTTCAGCTCATAACCTGGTTCAGTGGCAGTCCAGATTTCTCATGGTGTTCTAACTGCTGGATATAATAAACAGTGTATTTTTTTCCTGCACACTGTTTAACCAGCTTAATAAGCTCTGTAAAGGACATCTCATTGAAAGTGTGATCTTGAAAAACTAGTTGGCACAAAGGTTACTTCCTTAATACTTCCTCTACTCCAGTGTTGTCGGTATAAAAGGAACGTGGAAGATAAACACGGTCCCTATCCATTGCTAGTCTCTTGTCTCTGACAGCCCTTATAAAGTAAAGCAGCTTGAACATTGCTCTGACTTGGCAAAAGAGCAAAGGTTTCACCTAAAGGCCACTTCGTTTGTGAACTTCTGTCCACAACTTCTGGCCAGTCTGTCCAGGACTGCCTTTAGTGAATGCTAAATATACATTTCTCATTAAATAATATTTCATTTTCAAGCAACTTCCAATTTTAAAAAGCATATAGAATGTACAAAACAAAACAGCATATGATTAATAAACTAACTCAGCTGTATCTCATAGTCCTCCCCAGCTGTCAGGAAGAATGAGATGTAACAAATTAAGGTATTTAATTGGTGACTAGCTTCCCCTCCTAAAATAAATTATCAAATATGTAAAAGGTTTGCATTTGTTTAATGTAATTTCCAGGTCATTTGCCAATCTTTTGTCCATCTGCTTTTGATACTGCTAAAGTTTCAGCTATTTTCACAGGGATCTGAATTACTGCTTTGATCTGCAAAGTCTGATATCTATCTAATTTTCCTCCCATTATCTGTGCTGCTATTAAAAGATTTATAGTAGCCATATAAGCCTCTCATTTCAGATGAGGACATTTCTAATTCTACACTTCCGACATCAAACTTTAAACCCAGCCTATCTGGTGCAGTAGGAATCCATGTTATGCAGGCAGATGACAATGAGATAGCGTTATATTACATTTAGTATGGAAAGAAGAGGAAAAATGTTGTTCAACTATACAAGAAAATCTACATAAAGAGAACTGCAGCTTATTAGAAGTCATATCTAACCTGATTCCTTTGTTGTAAATTGGACAGCATTACTGAACTGATTGCCGTTGCCAAGTTTGGTATATGCAGACACACTGATAACGTAGGTGCTGAATGGTTCTAATCCAACAAGGTTGACCTCATTGTTCAAACCTGAAACATTCTTCAAGAAGGAAAAGTTATTAGTAGAAAATCTGTGCAAACAGTGTGGGCCTCACCTTGTTCAAATTGAAATGAAAAGAAGATTTAGAACTGCCTCTTCTGCTCTCAGCGGCTGCCTGTTGCATAGAGCAGCCCCTGATCTCAACTAAAAGGAATGCAGGGTCACATTCTTCCTTCACTTTCTCCTCTCTCACTTTCACTGTGGCTTGTAAAGAAGATATGTCAAAGGATGGTATCACTATTACCGTAGCATTGTTAGTACAGATTAAACTCCATGTATACTGTCTTTTTTTTTTAACCAATCCTAAGAATTCTGTCACTGCCACACCACTCTCTTGCCTTCAACTTTCTTACTTCACATCTTCAGCATAAGAAGTCACATGAATCATAGTTTGTCATTTCTTTTACTTTACCTGAATCAGACAGACCAACTCATGAAGAGACATGCTTAGAAAAGTCTACTAAGCACAGTTCTGTTCCTGATAGTCGTTATTTTTCCCCAGGTCGCTCTGTCCACTTTCAGAGGACTCTCATAAGAGGAAGGAGGTAGCTCAATTTCACCAGAAAAACCTGGTGAGCATTTTGCAAGATTCAACTATGGTGCCTAACTACAATATTTCTATATACATTGTTCTGCCTTCCTCACTATCACTACCTATATCTATGTTCTTCTTCTTATAGCATTACATAACACGAAGAAAACTGGGACATGGCAGACAAATGTAAGTGTTGCTGCCAGTTTCTATAATTTACCTTTGTAATCTACTGACAGGCAGTTGTGTAGGGCTTGGTTTGGTTTGAATCTGCCTGTGACAGCAAGTGGGCAAAAGATCTTTGTGTGGCCTCCATGAGGAGCCGAAGAATGTAATTGCAAGTCAGAACAGTCAGCTGTCAGAACAAATCACTGTTTCTTTTCCGTATGTGCATAGCACCTCCCAGCTCCAAGGATCACAGGAGAGACTGGGGACATGACATGCCCCTCTTTCCATAATGGGGAATAACCGCAGTTTGCATAAGGGAGAGAATAACAGGTCATGTTCCCTCAAGAGGAGTGATTCCTGCAATGCATATACTGAACAAGAGTGCAAGTATGTCCCTTGCATGTTAGGTCTCTGGAAAAAAAGACGGTACTGCTAGAGTTAATTTGGCCCTCGGCAATGCCACAGTGTACTGCATGTCTTCAACTCATAGACCACTGTAGAGATGCCTCTTCACTTAACAAGAATCCCATGCAAGCAGAATTCCTCACTATATAGGTTCTAAGTCCAAGATGCAATTCTCACCTCAGCTTACTGCCCTCATAGTTTATGGTACTTTTTTGATGCCATATAAATGCATCTATTAATGTGTATTTCTATATATATTTTCACAGTATCTATTTTAGTTAAAATGTATTCATGTATTCAAGTCTTCTTATTCAATTCAATTTAAAAAATAATGGTTAAAGATATGGTTTCAAACATTTGCAAGATTACCAGGACTTTCCTTCTGTCTTTTGTGAATCTCACAAGTCCACAGATACTAGATCACTAAATAAAGGTGACCCCCCCCCGAAAAAAGGTCATATTCATCATTTTCTAACATCAAATTTGCACTGAAGCATGGACTAAATATTAATAAAATGCATTATTAATGAAATACTAGAAACTCAGGGTAAATAAAGATCTAGCCATACTAGATCACTAAATAAAGGTGACCCCCCCCCGAAAAAAGGTCATATTCATCATTTTCTAACATCAAATTTGCACTGAAGCATGGACTAAATATTAATAAAATGCATTATTAATGAAATACTAGAAACTCAGGGTAAATAAAGATCTAGCCACTTTTCTCTATTCAGAAAAAAAAAAAAAAAAAAAAAAAAGAACAATTAGCATGGTGTGAGGATAAGAAAATTATCTTACAGAACATAATAATTTACAGGAGTTTCATAATCTTAGGAATAGGATAATATACACCCAGAGGATTTTTCATATACTTTGTTCTTAAAATCTGAAAACAGTATATACTTGCCCAAAAGATTAAACACAGGTAAATATATACACATACCTGATAAAATATTTTTTCACTGTTGTTTTGATAAATCTTTAAATTGTAGCTCATAATGATACCATTCGGCTGAGGACTTGGATCCCATTTTAGCCATACAGAATCTGCAGTATAGTTCATAATGGTCAGATTCTGAGGCGGAGCTAATGGCACTGCAAAAGAAAAATGCGCTTGATTTCAGAATCACAAATAATCTGGGCAAATGCAAAAATTTTTCAGAGCAGAAGAGCATGGGGAGATTTGTTACCATTTATATCTGAACTCAACAAAATATTAATTCATGGATATTGTATTTATTTTATTTATTTATTTTTGCCTTGAAATGAATTCCATTAATCAGAAATACCTGTTTAGACAGGATATTCAATCAGAGACCTAAAGAATCTATGAATTGCTTATACAGCCCCATTGTCAGAACCAAGGCCATTTGACAAAAATCATACTAAATTTATTGCTGCAATCAAACATACTTTGCCTTCTGTGGTACATATTGAGCACAGCAATATACATATTTAAAATGTCGTTTACCTCATTGATGCGAGTAGGGCCTTGTAAAGGAGACCTGTAGAAATGCATAAGAAATACTTCCATGTTTGATCATTTTTCAGTTACACATGTGAGAGAAGAAGAGGAAAGTAGTGTTGCTTGTTTCAAAATTGCTCACACTTGGCAAATTGTGATGTATTCCAAAGGCAAAAGATTTATCTTTGGAGTTACTTTCAGTATCCTGAGAAGAATGTGACCTCCTCCAGCATACAGAGACTGGAGGAACAGAACTCCAAAAAGAGTTCCCTTGTTGCATTCGTTTCTCACCAAAGACTTCACGCACACACCAACAGAAAACAAATCCTTCACCTCAACTCTCTCCAGTTCTGCTGATCAGACCCAAGATCGGTGCAACAACATAGGGCCAAAATTTCAAAGTTTGTTACAATATCCTTTGCTCACCTGACTCATCTGTGTAGAACAGAAGCGTGGCAGATGGCCCAGGTCCTTTTGTAGTCCTTGCAGCTACGTAAATGCTGTACAGTGTGGAAGGTGCAAGATCTTCCAAGATCACAAAATTATTGGAGGTAGAGAATGAATTATTCCTTTCTGGGCCAAATAAATGTAAATCATAACTTATTATGATACCACTTGGTTTAACAGGAGGGTCCCATGAAAGCATAACTGAGGTAGTTGAGAGATTTGAATACGTTTTGATTATAGGTGTTGATTCTGGGACTACATTAAGAAATAAGAAAGAGAAAAACAAGGAGAGCCACAGCAAAAAGATGAATAACAATGAAAAACATCTTTTAGCTATCAATGCTTTCTTTTTAAAAAAAAATTAAATTTTGAATGAATGTACTTAAACTTTTGCTTTAAATGGAGAATTCTATTTCATGGTCTCAAAACAGAAATGTATGATGCCTGCTATTCATGTTAGTGAATAAAAAAAAAGATTTCTGAAGGCTTCTAAATATCATGAGAAAGATAAACACAATAATCCTTTTTTCTTTAGAAAGCTATTTGGACTTTACACATTTATTTAGGAGTGTGTAAAAAACCATTCTTAAACTTACCATCTTCATCAGTTTTGATGTGAAGACTTAGAGCATATAGTTCAGAAGATCCTTTTTCAGTAGCTGGTGTAATTTTCAGAATGTAATCAGTGTATTTCTCCAGGTTGTCAAAAATAATGCTTGTGTTGTAGGTAAGGAAAGACAGTATCTCTTTGGTTTCCAGATGCAATAAACTTAGAGAAACATGAAAGAAGACTAAACCATTTGGCTGAGATGGTGGAAGCCAGCTTACATTTACAGAAGATGAGGAAATGTTTTGATAGACCAGATTTTCAACAGAACCATCTGGGACTATGAGAGATAATAAGCAAAAAATAAATGCATGGATTATAGTAATAAAGATCCCAAAACCAAAACAGAAACCTATGATTATTTTGTAAACTTAATACACAATATGCTAAATATTTTATACATTTTTATAATCATTTATGCTTCATTATCAAAAGCAAAATATTCCAGAAGCAAATATGAATACTCAGCTATTGAATTTGTTCATTGAAAGAGCCTTAGTGATAGTTCTGTTACTGCTTGTAAAAGAAGTTCATGAATTGTGTTCTCTGTATTACAATGCGAAGACTCAGAGGTTTTATAAGCAAAGGAAAACTACAGTATTGGCAAGAACACCTACGGGCTTTAACTCTGTCGTCATAACAATAAAACCATTTTAAAGTTATAAAATATTTAATAATTAGAATCAGTGATGTATACTGCAAAACCAAAATAAAAATTTGGTCACTTACTATCCTGATCTGTATACACATCTATTATTTCACTGGTTTTGTTTCCATCTCCAACAGCTGTGCTTGCAGTTAACCATAGAGTATAATAGCTGTATTTTGCCAGGTCATCCAGGACTGCAGACGGAGACATACTGACCCCACCACTGTCGTTACCGTAATTTGTGAAATTCTAAGGGAAAGAAGTTGTGTTAATTCACTTAAAATTAATGTTATTTGTTCATTTAGCTTTTTAGCTTCCTGCTTAGCCACCAGTTTCCCATCACGCCACCAAAAGATGATTCGCCACACTATTCAGGAGACATAAACTTATACTTGGGATCAAGTCAGTCCTGATTTTTACTGAAACACACAAGGAGTCTCTTATGACTCCTTGTAATCCCTACAAAGCATATAACTGTCTCTTCTTGTTTTGTAGTTTGATGCCGCTCCACCTTTTTAAAAGAAAAAAAGTAAGTCTATGTTATAGCATTTATCTATTTATCTATATCACATCACAAACAACAAAAAATGATTTTTTAATTCTTCATAGATTACATGATCACAGTTGTGATTTTCTCATTTAATCTTCTGTATGAAGCAAGTCAAAGGACATAGTCCACTTTTTTTTTTTTTCTGTATGAGTAAATCTTACAGAAAACTGTCCTGTTTTACATTAAAAATATACAGTGACAGATATCACAATCCTTGGTAAATTATTCCTTTGTTTAGTTACCAGTTTCATTAAAAACTTGTCCCTGTATCTAACACAGACTTCTGTAACATCCAGCCCCAGTGGATTGTATTAAACTGAAGGAGCTCTCAGAGTAGTTTTCCTTGTGCCAACAGCAGATAACTGTATCAGGACCAAATCTCTCTCTATCTGAATTATTAAAAAAATTACTTAAATTGCCACTGTTGATTCAGGTTCTAATCATCCACTCTGGAGAGCTTATTTGTACAACTTTTTTGAAATCGGAAAAAAAAAATCCTTCAGATTATTTCTATCAAGTCAGCTCCATCACACAACTGAAAGCATCAAATCTCCAATTTCTGCCAAGGAACCTGATTTACAAGACCCACTGCAGTTCCATTCAGGATTTAAGGACTCTGTTGAGAGGCCATATCATACCCAACACGATATGCATATTCTATATGCATATTCAGCTCCGGGAAAGCCAATGCTTTTCTCCTGATTTGAAGAGACAGTTTCACTCCTCTCCAGGAGCCACATTGTCCCATGGAGCAGGTGGCAAAGCCAGCACTCTCAGGACCAAAGAAGTCCTTCTCATTTTTCTATGCAGTAACATTTTCATGGTGGGATTGATTTTGCTCAATCCTCTGATGAATTTCATATCACACCTTTTAGTCATTCAACTTGCTCATTGTTTTCACTATTGCATTTATTTGCACCCTCCATCTCCTTAGTACCAAATCTGGATTAAGTTTAATGCTTTCTTAGAAAAGAGGGACCCAAACAGTTAATTATGGTAACAGGAGGAGGGTGACTAACATTTGCATAGCTAAATACAGAAATATTATGTATATGTGAACTTACTAAAACTTCATACTAAATATAAGTTATCTTTCTCTGGAGGAGAGTTCCTACTGAAGAAGCCACTGTAACACTCTTCATCGAAGACTTAAGTACCATAAATACTGACAGCACTCCATATAATCTTGGGGTTTCACACATCAACAAGCATATCAACCAGTATATCAACAAGTAAATCTAATTTAACACTTGACTGATTTTTTGTACAAATCAGGCTATTTTATTTCTGTAGAAAATAACAAGCAATATTTGTTCTGATTTCCCTAAAATTTTTACACCAATATCTGAAGACCTACGGTCACTAACACTTACATAAAATAGATAGATACTTCTTAGGACGCTACAAAGCGAGCCTTCACTCTGAACGCAGAACAGAAGCTACAAACTGGCAGTACAAACCTCTTTACAGACACACCTAAGCCACACTGAAAGGCTTGTCTCAAAGATGAAGTTAAGTCAGGGTCAGTCAACATATTAAGAAATTCTATCTTAACCCATGACTTTCTTCTAGATGCAGAAAACAGGACTCTCGATATAACTGAGAAAGGCTGGAAGGAGTTTTGCTTTACACTTGGATCCAAACAGAGGATCATGTTCTAAAGTATGCAACTGAAATTTCTGATGCTCAAGCATGACGTGACAGAAAATATTTTGTGAACACTCTTTTTTATTAATATTAGGCAGGAGATTAAAAGAAAGGATTTCAAATAAGTTTTGAGTTTTAAAAATAAAAATGTTATAGGCTGACACAATCAAAAGACTTGGCACATCCAATTTTGATTCTAGATTGAATATGAGTTTATCAGTATGATCAGTTGTAAAATCCCACTCACAGTTCAAAAAGCATGCCTTCACAATATAGTTAGCTAAAATGTAAACCATTGCAATTTAGTAAGTATGTCAGCTAGTCACAGGATACAGTCAGGTTGAGACACTGAGGTAACAACAAAAGGTCCTCTGATGGTTCAACAAAAGCTTTTTTAAGAAGAGGTCTTATTATGAGGAACCCAAAGATTGATAATTGGCTAGTATCTCAAAATTCTGCTATGAAAAAATATTAGAAAAGAATGAACACATAATTAAGAGAAAGTGTGAGCAGGAAGAGTTGTGTGAGCACAAAATAGAAATGACAAAACTTGCACTGATTGTACCCTGGGTTCACTATAGGAAGCTTTACAAATAACCATGGTTGCAGATGAAAACAAACTGCTTCAGATCTTTGGCTACAGCTGAGGAAATTCTTCCTTCTGTCCCCTTCTTCATCTACACATGAAAGAAGTTTTGACATAGCAAAGTATCAGATTTTTAAAAGCAGCTAAGTGTAGGCAATACACAGAAGCCATGAAAGAGTCAGGAGAAACATCTCCTTTAGCCCTGGAAGAAGGCTTCACTCTAGGGCTGTAAAGCTGTAATCAGCTACATACAGTTATATATCTTTTATATACAGTTACATACAGTGCTACTGTTCCTCATTGCTAACATTTTCCTCCATTCTCTTTCTGTCTCTACATTCATTGGATTGCCCTGTTATTTTGAGTTAGGATCTCACACACTTGACTGGTAGTCAAGTGAGAGAGGTCACACCATGATGGCTTATGCAAATCATCCAGTCCGAGGGATTTAATACATACTGTTCTACTCCTGACTTGCTTTTTGTGTAGTGTACTCTTCTGAGGTCATCTTTTTCAAACATTTGCAGTGTATTTTAGGGAAGTTCATTTTTTTTTCCTCTCCTATTTTAGTCATTCTGCTGAAAGAAGACTTTTCCTTAATAACTTAATAGTGCACATCACTTGCATCCCTTGTCTGCATTCTGACAGCACGACCAGCTAAATTCCACTCTGAACTATATCCAGGTATGTTCACTTAGTTTTGCTTGAAGTACAGGAGATGGATATTTTGTGGTCAAGCATTTAGCCTCTGAAAGAGTCTGGTTTTGTCTTTTCCTAGCTCCTTGTTCTCCTGTCTGGTTTGGCAGGGCAAGATTGTTACTAAAGCCTGTACTGAAATTCCTACACTGGAGAACTTTCTCTAAGCGTAAATTTATTGTGAAAGTGTTGCAGAATTAAAACACTTGTAATTAGCACCTTTCCCACCTTCCTGTTAATCAAAACACAAGTATGCAGACACTGCATAAAAGAAGAGTTTATTCAAGTCAGTATTTCTTACAGGTCAGTATTTAGCAAAGAGAAAATTACTTCCATAGATCCTCCGACTTTTTTCACTACAAAACTGGAGCTTGGCCATGGCAGTAGGATTGTTTGAAGCATCATGCATGGAACCATTGCAGCAAACTTGCAGTACTGCTACTGTTAAAAGTGAAAGCTTAAATTGCAAGAGTCCACCAGGATCACACATAAGTGATGTGATTCTGTGCCACCTGTACTGCGCCATGTCACTTGTGTTCAAAGTGCCCCTAGCTAGAGTATGTGTCATTTCTTTGTTAGACTGGGGTATAATAATTAACATAACCCAAAAAGTAGCCTTTCCCTTGGATCCATGAGAATATGAGAGAAAGATGAACTTGAACCTAATCTAAGGCAAAGGAGGGTTTCATCTACTCCCTGCTGGCCACCATGTCTAAAAGACAATTAATTTACTGCCACACATTGGCAGTACTTCTGAAAATCTTTGCCTGGATCTGATAATGAGTGATAGGTTTCCCTACCAGGCATTCTTCCCTCTCCAGCACATTCTCTTTCTACAGCCTGCCAGCCTCTCCTAAAAAAAAGCCTACTCTTCTACCAAAATCCTCAAATCTAATCTTCATCACTAAATTTTTCTTTCTGTTGTTCTGGTTCTGAATCCTAGGTCTGAGCATTGTAGGGCTTCTGAATGGACAGCCACAGGGTGTTTTTCCATGTAAACCTGTAAAGAAAAGAAACTATGAATTATTATTTTTTTCCCCTATGAAGATATCTAGCTTATTTCTTAAAGGGACATCTGTTTTTCCTGCAAGTTTTGGCATCATGCCAAAAAGTAAATTGTGTCTTTGTTTTTTTTTCCCTCTGTATCTCAGGTGTTTTGCTTTTCTCCCTCTGCATAGGTTTTTACTCTACATTAATCTCTCATTTTTAACAGTGGTATTCACAAGAAGTTTGTTATATTTATTATGGCTTAATATGTTTGAGGAGAAATGAAAACAAACGAAAGATAGCAGAATGGTAGTAGTTTCAGTGTGAGTTATTCATCTATTTTGGGTTGTGCCAGCACTAGGAAGATGTTAATTTGCTTGAGATTCTTCAGATGGGCCAGTTATTTCAGGCATCTAGAAAATGCACTGTATGCCTTGAACCTCTTTTCTTACTTCCTGCATCCTTCCTACAGAAGTAGACGAAACACTGGGGAGGAATGACTGCCCATCCACTGTTTTATTTTTCTTAAATCATTTCCCAAAGTGAGAATTTGGACATAATTTTGAAAAAAAAAAAAACCTCAAGTAAATAGCAAGCCAAGATGTAAGAGCATCTAAGCAGGAATTAAGCACTTTCAAACCTGAGTGCAATACAAAATTTATCAACAAAAAATGTGCTCTGCAACTATATGGGAAAGTTTTTAAATGGCAGACAGTTGTAAGCTGCATATATCAGACTGGCCTTCATACATGCATTGCTCTGTTGTAAAAAGAGCAATATAAAATAGCTAACAGAAAGGGGTGGTG
>NW_010587140.1:0-23019 GCF_000705375.1 Tinamus guttatus | reverse complement strand
TCAGAATAGAAGAGTAATATAGAAATGGTAGTTGCTATGCCAAACAGTGAGCATAAAGGCATGATTATGTGAAGGACAAAGGGAGCTAAGGGCAGCAGACATACTAGGAATGGATCACAAGTTGGGAGATTAATGGTGAGCTCCCATGGCTCCATGAAGACAGATGAAACACCTGCTGAAACCTGTCTTTTGACGGCTTTCTGCAGCAGAGTAGGGTGAAAAATCTAAGCTGAAAGAGTGAAAATAGTAGTTTCCACACCTAGAAGTGGAATTACTGTCAGTTTTTCTGTTCTTCCCCACATAACCTGCCAAAGCAGGGGTAACTCCTACCATGGTTTTCTTGCGCAACTGTATCACAGAATAATGAAACTGAACTCTCACCTCGTTGTGGCAATGCTACTGTGCCTTCCTCTTCCCTGCCTTGTTCCTTCATTTCCAGCATCGCAGGCAAGTCCAGACTGGTTATTGTTCTCAGTGCATGAGCTTCAACTTGCTCATTCACCTCATAATTTCACCGTCCTAAAGGCAGGAATGGCCAAGTCTGTTTCTGTTGTCTAAGAAGTAGATAGATGTAGATGTTCTTCATATGGCAGGCTTGTTTGGGTTATACAGCGATGTAATGGTTTCTCCAGGAATTTGTTAAGCTAAGAAAAATGCTCTTGGTATAGAACTATTGAAACTCTGGTTGAAACTCTGAACTTCAACTCTGATTTTAATCTCATCAGAATGTGAATTCAAGGCATGGTCCTACTTGCATTTGAAAGCACAACCTGGCAACCACACACCTTCACAGAAGTCAGAGATGTACATATACTTCAGCATGTCAGCAGAGATTTAATTATAGGTATTGGTAAAATTTCATGTGTAATCATAAAATTTCATGTGACTATAATATATATGTGACTCAATTTTATGTGACTATAAAGTTATGCAGCATTTTTTATGCATTGGCTTCTCCATGACTTTACAGTTCTTTCTTCCATATGTGTAAAGCTTGTAACTAAAAACCTGTAAAGGATGCTTATTTCCTCTCATATTCTCAATGTTCTTAGTTTGAAGATAATAAACTATAGTTTTCTGTTGAGAGTAACAGATCATCTATCCTCTACTCTTATTTTCACTAGAAACATGCATTAAAAGCAAAATCAGTGCTGTTACAGAAATAAATTTGAATTGACAGAATTGAATTAGACCATTTTGACCATTTAGACCATTAAACCATTTTGTATCCTTAACGATGTGAAATGATGTACCTGTATTTCTCTATATATTGTGTATGTGCATGTATTATATGAATTCCTGTATACATATATATATACATATATACATATATATACACACATGCAAATTTTGCAATGTTGATTGACTGTCCTAACTCAGACATATCTACATTACAAAGAACTATTCTCATACTCAGTAATATGAGTGTCCAATGATACATAAAGTGCTACACAAGATGTGTTTCTGTCTTTATAAGTTAAAGATGTTTTGTGATAAAATATTAAAAAATAGTGATAGCTAAAAAAATTGACTTAACCTTTAGTTATTAAAACACATTACTTGAGTCTATGAAATAATGATATCAAAAGATTCTTACCTGTATGAAAATTCCTGAATTATTTTTGAAATAAACTGAATAATACTGTATAATTCCATTAGGCTTTTGAGGAGGAGACCAGAATAAGATTATTGATGTGGAGGTAAGGTTTCTATACACAACATCTTTTGGCGGATCACTTGGTGCTGGAAAAATATTAAATTTTAGCTTACCTAACAGAAGATTTTGTACATTTTAGTGCCCAAGAAATATTCATGATAGATTTGACAACATCCTTTGTCAAATTAAATGTGTTTTTCAGTATGGTATAAAACTGCCTCTAGAAACAGCAAAATAAAGTAATAAATATAAATGACTTTTTAAAACACTGTTTTTAGATATATTTGTATTTAGTTGCATTTGTGCACACAGGTACTATTCTTACAGAATTTATCTTTTTACTCGCTTGGGAAAATGGACATGCACTGTTACTGATTTGGGAACATGCACACTAACAGGTAGCAGAATATTTATACCATCTCATTTGCAGAAAAGAAGTTGACTAATGGATTTTGAAGTCTGTAGCTGCATATATACTTAAAAGGGGAAAAAAGCAGCTTTTGTTTCAGAGACCTATGTGTGTCTTTACAGATTGGGAGTTCGGACGCCAAACTCACGTAGATAAATCAAATATTTAACTTTGGATGGTATGGTCATTTCTGTTCTTGAGTCTTACCCCAGTTTACTGAATTGCAGTAAAAATTGTGTGAGTAAATTTCCAATTAGCCTGTCCTCCTATCCTGAAAAGCATAGCAATGTATAGGCCTTCTCTTTCACCAGCACAGTGATGTATGAGACTCAAATTCAGTTCAAGACAATTTGAATCTGTATTTTTCATCATTCAGAAAGAAGCTCTATGCAGCAAATGTTCAAATACAATCACTGGAAGTTATCTCAGTCTCTTGTTTTGTGCTGTTGTGGTTTGTATATTAACTGGAAAAGGAACTGTAACTGAGATCCGTGCCTTAAAATACTGCCCTAAAAAGTCTGATCACATTTCCATACAGGTTCTGTAGTAAAGATTGGGAATATTGACAAACTGGTTAGGACAGTCTTTGGAGAGTTGACTTGGATAGACACTAATTCTGCCAGTGCCTGTATGTGAAGAAGTCAGTCTGTTTACGCAAGATGATTTTGGAATATGCCTGCATACTATTGCTTAGTAAACAGACCGTAGATACATAAAACATTGTAAAACCAGAACAGGTATTGTATCTGCCTGACTTTCAAAGCACACTTCATTGTATAGCCATTTACAAAAATCAGTTATCACTTTGGAAATATAAAATCAATTAAATAGAGTAAACAAATAATTCAGTGCATATTTACAGATTTCATTTTCAAATTAAAACCACTTTGTGCTTGTGAGACTCTTTAAACTATTTTTCCTCGCAGAAAGTTGTATCATGGCAAGATAAAGGGCTATTAGTAAATACACTAAGTATTTATTTCAAAAATAAATTAATTTTAAAATTTAAATAATGTTTTAATCTTACTAGTCTTATATGAAATTGCAATGTTCTGAGCAGTGAACTAATATCATAATAATAATAAAACCTATCATATTCTATAAAGAGACATA
Source organism: Tinamus guttatus (assembly GCF_000705375.1). The sequence continues at coordinate 19,840 of NW_010587140.1, read as the reverse complement.
GACATATATACCCACAAAGAAACAGACACACATATACATTGACTTGTACAGGTAGAATGTCTCTTATTGAACAGTCAGATGTCAACTTTCATTTCAGTAGTTGATTAATTTATATAAGGCTGGTAGAAGTTTAAGGCTGAATGAAATTACTGATTCATACTACCATACTACTTTCATATAATTCATATTGTGCTTACCTCCTTCAGGCGTTCTGAATGTTATAGCATCACTTCTTATGTTTCCGTCTCCAAATCTTGTACTTGCTGTTACATAAGCACCATACTCATAATTATTTTCCAGGTCTGTGAACTGTAGTGATGTTTCTGTTACATTAACACTCCATTTTGATGTTTTACTCCTAAAAAGAAAAACAATATATGCATTATGTATATATATATATGTATATATATGCCATTTTTGTATGTATACAACTGTATTATACTATGTCAAATTTTAAAAGGTGGTATTGTAACAAATACAAATTTGTGAGGTTTTAAAAAAGAATTGGATTGATTCTGTCCAATATATTGAAAAAGCCATTTTTGAACTCTCGCATCAAAACAGAAATGCATGTATGCAAATTGCATCACAACTGAACATTATATGAAATATCAAGGAGTCGCATGTCTGCCTAGTAAGTGCTATCAAATGATTATGTGGTACTCTTGGGAAGGACACAGTAGGGCATAACTAAACTGTCTCTCTGGACAAGAATAGCGAAATATAAAAAGATTATAGCAGGGAGCATGCCCTACTGTGACTCTGTGAAATTGGTCAGAAGGCTGAAGTTATAAATGGAATAATAGAAGATGATATGGAACAGGAATTAGCTGGTGCTGAGTTAATTCTGGTGGAATGTAGCAGGGGATCAGAATGGAACTCTAGTCAGGTCAAAACCAGCCTAGAAAGACTATAAGATGAAACATTAATAAAACGTTGGTATTAGCATAGGTATGAAAAGATTATCATAAAGTAAAAACAAGAGACAGAAATAACTAACCAGAATTTTAAGAGTCTGCTATTCTTTGTTAAATTAATTTCATCTTTTATGAAAAGAGAGCAGGGAAAAGCTAATGAATATTCCTTTCCTGCAAAGGATTCTGTACAAGTCTGTTCCCTGTACTTTTAATGGGATTTCATACAGGCATGATAATTTGACAAGTAAAACCAAATATCTTGCTGCAGGAGTCACTGTGGGGGTCTTCAGAAACAAGAGAAGGATTTCTAATTACGAAAAAAAAGGAAAGGATGATTCTAACTTATTGGATGGGCTCATTTTCATCCTTTGGTACATGAATGTTCCAGAAACAAAGATCACTATCTGATCCTCCTGAAACAAAGTAATTTAAAAAACAACTGAAATGAGAACATGTATGAGAATGAGTACACTAAATTTTACCAATCCCTTTCAATTTTTTAAAAGGGATTTTACCAATCCCTTTCAAAATGTCTTTTAACTTGGGCAACTTTCTCAATAGCAAAGTTAACTTACATTTTTCTCAAAGTTTTGACATTTTGAAGTCAATAAAAAGATTAAAACATTAATAAGCTAAAAATCCTTCACAGGGCAAAATATAAGAGGCTGCTGGAGAAGTTATCAAATTCCATACAAGTAAAGACATCTTTTCTTGGATCTCTGTCTACATGTTCTTTATATGTAAAAATGTAACTACTGTAGCTATTTGAGTAACTACTGTAGCTATTTGAGTAAGATAAGAATGTCTAACCTACTTTCATTTCAATTAATTGTGCTCCATAACATCTTATTCAGTAAAAAAACTTCCCACAATTGGGCCATAATCACCCAGTCGAACAAAAGTTTGAAGTAGTTCAAGAAAAGTTAATCTTCTATTTAGCAAAGCAACTTAGCTTTCAGCCAAAATATTAAGAAAAAACTGATTGAAGTGAGTGCACTCTTCACAAACAATGAGAAGGTATCTAGCAGAACAAGTTAAGCCAAGGTATTTCAATGAACTACAATACTAAGTTATAAATGACATTTCTTAAAAGACCAGACAAAAATGTTCCTAACCAATTGCATGCTTTCACTTTACAAAGTTTCTTAAAAATCCCAGCAGTCTTAATCAGTAATTATTTGAAAAGATTTTGTTGAATACAGTAATGTCAATGTTTGAGCCTGAAATATTTCCTCAAAAGGGCAGAGGTAAGCTTTGCTGAACAAATATAGTAAAAAGTCAATAGGTAAAGGTAATTTCAGCAATTTTATTAAAAATGCCTTGGTACTCTAGAATTACAGGTTCAGGAAGAACAAGTTAGCAGTCCCAAGCTACAGATAGCTTGATATTTGCTTTACTGTCTGCTAGTATGAAAGGCACTTTGTGCTATGATAAATTCCATGCAAGATAACAATGGCAAAATTACAGATAATGCTCTTTATATTCTACTAGTTGTGGATTCTTGTTCCCATTTAATCAAAGAAAAGTTACCATTTTTCACAACTGCAGCAATATGCAATATATTAAAGCGAAGTGTCTTTATTAGCTTTCCTGTCTCTGAATATGGAAACTCAGGGGTTAATGGGGTCCTCTGTAAAACAGTGACTGCCTTCCCAAAGTAGCAATTACGGCACAACAGTTTGCCTTGTTAATTCTCACTATGCAACGCATCTGATGAAATTATATAGGCAATTATGTCAAGTAATATTTTTTTTTATTTTTTTAAAAGAAGAAGAATGATAAGGAATTAAGTTGTGGCCCCTTTGAAAGTAATGGCAGTTTTCATCCAATGTCCTTGCCTCGAGATGATACCTAATGCCAGTCTAATTTTAGATAAGGCACACTGAGGATAGATAAGATACAGCAAGGAGAAAATGGAAAGAAGAAGGATAGGGCTTACTGCAAAAAGTTTTGTGAATGTTTAATATAGATATTTAGAAAGATGGTTATCTTAACAGGTTTTAAAAATAACTCTTACCAACTCATTCATTATAATAACAATGTAAGCTTTAAGGATGAAAAGCCAAGCAACTTCAAGTCTTTGAACACAGTATCCATCAAAACCATAATCCTTATCATGAAGTATCTGTTTTCTAGCTAGAAATAATTTAATTTAATATTCTTTGTGCTTAAAGAACACCAGACCTTGCTAATGCAGTGGAATTAGGAAGAGAATCCCAAATTAACTCTTTCGAAAAGAAAAGGCTACTTCTGTTCACTTTATAATCAACTTATCTATAAGTTCTAATAAAAAACAATCAAACAAACAAGGAAATAGGATAGAGTCCTATAGAGTGCCCAAAATGTTAAGTATCATTAAAATAATAAACATAAGGTTAATATTACTGTATATTTAAAGACTGTTCTTTTGAATGAAGATCTCAGAAGGTGATTTTTTAAGCATTTGATCTTGTTTCTTCATTGTGGCAAAAAAATGACACAGCATAAACACACTATAATAAAAAGTGATCAGCAGTAAAACCTGTTCATTTTTTTTTATATATGTATACAAAGATCCCTGAAGAGGTATCAAATCACTAGACCAAGCTATGTTAAACAGCACAAGAGCAGCAAGTTGGCATTTAAATTGACAAAAATCCTTCTGAGAGGAAAAAAAAGAGATTTTAAGAGGGATGAGAGAAAATTGCAGGAAAGAAGAAATGGCAGGGGAAAGAAAAAATAAGATGGTAAAGGACTGATAAAACATGATGGTTTGCTTTAAATAAGAATTATACAAAATATAACAGCAGGCATAACTGAAAGAACATAAAATGATTCTAATCTCCTGTCTCAAATTCTTATGTCATTTGGATAGAAGCTAAAACAGGTCTCATAAATTGTTCTTACATGCTTCCTAAAACCAAAGCAATATTCACCTATCCTCAATTTGTTTCAAAATCTCCTCAACAATTTAGGAGAGCTTAGTGACTCATTAGTATATAATGAAATAGTTGTTTCTTTCCATCTTAAAATTCAAGTGATGCACAAAGCCTTTATAAACATGCTTAAAACACTTGCAAAACACTGAATGCTCTAATTTTCACTTACTCCATCTGAATTTGTTTATATAAAATGCTAATATTTTAAGTGATGGATTAAAATTCAGTCTCCAAAAATGTGTAATCAACCTAACATTCCTGATAGGTTACAGATTAATATTTATCCTCAGAACCATTTCCAGAAATTCTTACCAGACGTAAACTGTGTAATAGAGGATAATTCCATTTGGCTCCAGTGGAGGCTTCCATGACAACTGCACAATGACACCCGACAACTGTTTTACTGAGAGGGATTCAGGAGGAGAACTAGGAGCTATAAAATGAGAGAACAGGACATAACAGCTTGTTAAACAGCCAAGACCTATGGAAAACGCAGCATCTTTAAATAGGATTTTAATTGTTTATGATGGAAAGTGAACTTTGTACCACACAGGTAGAGCATTCATATCTCATGTTATAGCTCAGCTTCTTTTCCTTTTCCTGACAGATGATAAAAGAAGATTTTGTACGGTGGTGTTAAAACATCTGTTTCTGTGATTCAATGGAAAAAATACTTCATGAGAAAACAGAGCAAACGGTAGGTCACAGTGATTCACCTACTGCCCAAGTACATTGTTGTGATTTTTTTTTCCTTCTAATAAAAGCAGGAGCTTTATAGGTATGAACACATGTAAAATACAGCAAAATAGATCCCTTGGAGAAAAAAAGAAGTGCTGGAAATAATTATACGAAGCACCAAAAAGGGGAAAATGGATAAGCATGGCAGTGAGAAATGATAAAAATTTGGCATACCAGGCAGTGGTAAAATGTATTCACACCATCAAACAAGGAACATATTCATACATTTAACATGTCACAAGAGACAATATAAAGATACGAAATGATCGAGAGCTTTAAAAATTCATTTTAAGATGAACTCTGCACAATACCATATAGCAACTGTGCAGGGAGACACCATAAGTAAAAGAAAACCCTAACACACATTTGATTTCATTCTAATTGAATTACTTTGAGATTCATATAGATATTCATGAGAATGTACCCATGAATATATGAGTGATACCACTTTTTATCAGTATGTTATTGAGGAAGTACATCTTTTTCTTCTTCTTGATTCATGGATATGTACATCACTGTGGTAATATTAAAATTATTTTTGTGTCTTCAAATTGAAGAGCATCATGTACTAAAAATTCAGGTCATAGTTGCAGTCATGCATGAAAATTGAGAATATGAGCATAGCTATTAGCAAATCTATGAAGTATTTGGGTTGAAACATGGAACACTGTGTTCCTGTAAATAAAGTACATGTGGAGTATTATAAGTACTGTTGTTTCTTAGTTGTTAATCCTTCTTTCACTATCTTAAAACTTGGCAAAAAAATTTTAGAACTGTGCATTTAAGGAAAAAAAAATCATGAACAAAGGCTCATTGAATTTAGTGAATGTCTGTATTTAAAGATGAAAAATGGCGACAGCTGTATTTAGTGTTTTATTTGTTATATTATCCTCAGTGGCTATATAATAAAAGGTCTATCAGTGAATGTCGTTTTGGGAATGTAGGTCTAGTTCTTTGCACAGATCTTATCTGGGGATATTCTTTTCCTGAAAGATAGAATCTATATTTCTTAAATAAAAATTCTCTATGTAAAGATGGATTTATCCAAATTAGCTATTCCCAGTGTACCCCACCAACATAAGTATATAGCAAACACTGTGAATGGAAGATGGAGATTTAACAAGATCCATTGTCATCAAAACCTGGATATTTGGCAGGCCAGTGCTTCGTAAGATGTGAAAAGATACTGAATTTGGGAATGCTTGGTGAGATCCTTGTATCGATGCAGCTTTAGCTTATGTTCCTAGAGATTTCCTCCCTAAGCAACGTGCTCCTTCAAAACGTGAGCCACTGCACCTGAGTCAAAGTTCTGCTTTGAACCTTTTTCATGGGCCCTTCTTCAGTGATTATACTGAACAATAACTGTTATGTGAACAAGTACTTCACATGACTAAACTGAGTACTCAAAGTATAAATAATATATTTTTTTCTGACTTATGGTCTCCTGCACTAGTTAGCAGGGAATGCAATGACCATGCTATCAATTCGATAGTCAAATACTACAGAAGATGGAATCTGAGCATTTTTATAACATTAATAATTTTACATCTGTGCATGAGCATCCATTTATGCATGTATTCAGAAGAAATCAAAAATCTCTAAATAAAAGAACTAGAAGTGTCCCTAGCCCAAGGGACACAGTTCAAGCTGCCTTTTGCTGTTTTCCCTTTCCCTCTCATGTCTGCAGAACCTGAGATAATATTTAGTTTCATCAGTTTAAAAGAGTACTAGTAAAATTAGATTTTTTTCAAGTGTGTGACATACTGGTGAGTCCAAATGTTCACGCTCAGCACTCCTGTGATTTCACATAAATGTGTAAAACAACATACATACAGGTGTGTATGCTTAAGAGTGTGTATAAATATATAAAATATATATAAACTCACATATGTAGATATAGACAGAGACATAATTGCAAAAGGAGTATGAAAAAAATGTGCACATATATCTGACAGGGAGTGCAGGATTAGTTTAAGACTACAGGGAGCAACGATACATTACAACTTCTTTCCTGACTTACCATCTTCAGCAGTGAGTATATGCACGGGTGCACTACGAAGGCCCTCCCCCATTGCAGTACTAGCAGACACCTCCACTGTATATTCTGTGTATTTCTTTAAATCTAAATATAGAAGAAGAATTCAGTAAACCAACCATATGGTAAGCCAAATTCGTGTTTTTTTTAATGGAATCCAAAATTTGGGATTCTAAGCCAGGAACAGAAGCTTTGAAGTGTTGAAGAAGCCCATCCCTTACTTTGACCTGTGTCTTGATATTAGAAACTGAAACAAGCATTAGAAAAATTTGAATACAAAGTATTCTGCATGACTAAATCCAACTACTTAAGGCCTAACTACCAGTTTATACTTCATAGAACGCTTTACAGTTTGTGCTTACCACTGATCTGAAAACTTACTGGTTAAGGCATTGAGCTCCCTGTCTTAAATGTTGTGTCATGCTTTGGTTATAATAAGCACGTAAAAAGATAGAAAGGTAGATGCAGTATTTAATTTTAATCAGAATAGGATGGGAAAGATATGTAGTGACTTCAGTGTTTATTTTCAGCCATGATGACAAATAAGTAAAAAAGTGTATACAACTCAGTAATGCTTCTTGCACTTCAAATATACAAAATACAATAAGGGATATGTGAGTTCGGTACTGATCTTGCTCCATTCCACTGTAATACTACAGGATAAAACAGACTGCTCCATGGGATAGGTAAAAAAATAACTTCATATTAGGACAAGAAAGACCATATCTAGACAATAAACTAATAATTAGTCTGCATCAGTCAATCTTCTGAGCCCTTTTTAGAACACTTTATAGTTGCCCTAAGTTGTTCTTATATACTGGCCTGCAATATGTAGCATCAGAAGAGTGGTGTTTATGACTCTTTGCTCAGTTCCATTAGTTCCCTTCAGATATATTGTGTAGTTCTGTATGATTCCATTGGGAAGAGATGGTGGAAAAAATGATAACTCAATTTCTGTGGATGAAATGTTCCTATAGGTAATATTTTCAGGTGCAGAATCAGGAACTAGAAAAAAAATGTAGACTTGTAAAAGAATGCAGTCAGATTCATTAAGATTTTTTTAACTGCTTAAAAGAAAACAGATTGTAAATATTTAAATTTCGTAAGTGTGTTTATTGCAAAATATATTTTAAAACAGGACCAAAAGACCAAAACATATGACAGATATGCACTCTAATTTCAAGGTTCAAGTCATTCTTTAATTAAAAATAATAATAACAACAACTGAATCACATTAAAAAATCCCTGAGCCATGAGTTGGCATCTCAGACTGACCCTGGTCTTGCCTCATTACCATAAACGTGCCTGAGGATCACGAAGCCTTGTCAGACCCTGGTTACCTTCATCAAGCCTGATTCAGAGCTTAATACATGGGCTGCCTGCCCATCCTGACTTCAACCCGCCCCATCCCCACTGAAGTCCCTGATGCCTGGGGCTGGAATTGCCCCCATCTGCCCTGTTCCCTTGCAAGGTGGTGGGATGGGCCTTGGATGGTGAGGTCCTGCCCTGCTACCACCAGAAACTACTGCAGGTGCACCATGGCAGTCGCTTTTGGTGTCTATCTGTCCCAATACAAATGGGCAAGTAAGTTTTGTACTATCCAAAACTGGTAGTATAGGATAATATATCTTATTTTAGAAAATTGTGATTACACAGTGACAGCACAATTTGCCCAATAGACCAAGGAAGTCATGGACATATTTCTAGGACTCTCTAAATGTTCTTATCAACCTACTGGCATTTGTTCATACTAACCATTTTTGTTTAAGTAATATCCAGAAATTGAATGAATTCCACAATTCCTAGGAATCTGTGCCCCAGTTTCTTAGGTGTTTGATTTATTCTTCAGGCCTGAAACACATGCTTCACTCAGGGGAAATCAAAGCTCATCTCAGAAAAAAGGATATGGAGCTCAGTGATCCCCCCCTGGCTCCTAACAACCAAAAAGCTATAGCATCCCACTGTCTGCTTTTGGAGATACTGGTACATGTGTGTCTTTCCTTACTGAGCAAAACCTGGTAAGGAGAACATGTTTAGCTCTATGTTTTTATCTAGATACAGGTAAAGTAGACAGTTGTCTGAGGCAGCAAATTGCTGAAGATGGCAAAAGGACCAAGAAAAGTATGATCATCAAACCAGTACTACTTAGATATGTCTGAGTCCTAAAGAAACAGAATTTACCCCTTTAGAGCTATCAGACGTGTGGGCAGCATGTGGACTAACTCTTTGTATGGTAGCAGGTGGTAACTATCAACACTTCTCTCGTGTGCCCACAACAGCAGACATTGGAGAAACAGGCTGGTTTTCCTGCTAGTTCTCTAACCTGGCTATTCCTATCAGCATAGGTCAGAATTAGGGCAAGGACAACCTTCTCTTCAGCTTTCTAACATTTCTAGTTAGGTTTTTGCCTCTGCCTTGGTGAATTTCTCCATTAAGAAGATTATTATCATCATTCAGAGATAATCAACAGAGACCAAGCATATTCTTCTCCGTAACCATCTGTCTCCTTGGGTGCCTTCTATTCCTAATTCTACAGCTTAAACCAAACATCTGCTCCTCTGTGTAAACTCTGTGTAAAATTTCTCAGAATTTCTCTGAATGCCCCCCCACTTAGCTTCACTGAAAATTTAATGACCCTTTCTGTATTTTATCTTCATTTCCCTGTATTGTCCTACCTTATGATTGCTTATTTCAAGTCTCTTCTGTGCTGTTATTTCTATTTAATACTTAGTAAGTCCATTCTTGCTTCCCAATTTTGACTTCTAAAACTACTTTCCTTTCTTAGAAATATTTCGTACAGTCTAATTATCTGCTCCTGCATTTTATCTTTGCTTTCTCCAAAATATTTCTAGTAACATCACCAGTTTTACTGTTCTGCAACATAGCACCATATCTAAGAAAGAGTTCTGTATTTTTTAAAATCATTTGGATTGATTCTTACCAAATTTCAGTTCATAATTTGAAATTCAGGCCTCTCTTACTTTTTGAAATCTCTCCATTCCTACAGAAATAAGTTATTTTTCTGCAAGACACAAGGAATTTTCAAAGACAAGTGGTAAAATATATGAGTCCTTGAGGTATACCACTTGCCCCTGTTTTCTTTACTTAATCTTTCTATTTCTTTACTTCTGTTTGGTATATAGGAGAAGGAAAAGGAGGCTTCAAACTTTCTGCCTTGTAAAGCAAACATATGCTTTTAAAGTTAACTAAATGGACCTCCTGGGCATCAAATAAGGCAGCTGGCAGTGAAAAATTACAGAATTCTAAAGGAATTGTATACTGACCCGTTTCAGATGTTCTCACCAAAAGTGGGAAAGATGACTGATTCCCATGGCCAAGTCTGGTGAATGCCCTTACAGAGATGTTGTAGAGAGTATATGGCTTCATTTCACTTAGTGATATACTTGTGTTTGAGGCATTTTTAATAAACAAGTCATTGGAATCACTGTAGAGAACTTCATAGTGAGTTATGAGACCATTAGGCCGCTCAGGTGGTAACCATCTCAGGTTTATTTTTGTTGCAGTTACATCTACTAACTCCACGTTTTGGGGTGGAGAGTCTGGTTCTGTAATACAGAAATTGGAGAACAAAAAAGGATTTCTGAGATTTTTAATGGAATTGTTATTAATGGAATATAAGACTGATCTCACAGACCTACTATTCCCCAATGTTTAAGTATCCTGGAGTCATCAGAACGCATAGCTAACTGTAGCAAATGGTAGCAACTCACTCGGTGACTATCCCTCTCTAAACTTAGAAATTTTTCCTGTCCATTTTGCATCCTCCAAACTTCAACTTTTCTGGAACTTGCAACTTTCAGCCGTTCACATATCCATCCCAAACTGCATCCATTAAAAAAAGTAATTTCTGTCCACTGTTCACATGCAGACCTTCCTCAAATACCTTCACTGGCTTCATCAACTTCAAGTTCCTTAACTTTGTTATTATGCTCATTTGTCTGTTTTCTTCTTGGATAACCACCCATCTTACTTATTGCACTTATCTGACCATTAAACCAGAAATAGGAGTAAAATATACTGTAGCTAAATTCCTTTTAGTTTACCAGTACTGATTGGCGTCCATGAAGACCCTAGTGTATATCTTGTGTGTAATGCACAAAACAAGCACAGCTCCAGGGTAGTACTATTTGGTAAATCTACTTTCAATATCTCATTCCATGTGATTGCAGCAAGCTAATAATCCACAGACATTTTGACGTCTGAGTGGGAGTTGCACTTATGTAAAATCAGCTGTGAATCTAAACTTGGGTTCCTCAGTTGCACTCATCACTTCACCCTGAAATACCTAATCTATAAAAATTCTCTGATTTCTCTGATTTGAAATTTCTCTGATATGAAAGATATCGAAATGCCACAGTCTCTCATCCTAACGTAAATTATCTAAGATAGCTGTAGACAATCTTTTACCTGGACATAACTCTCCCTTTTCAACTAGTATGAGTCAGACAGCTACCTTAGACTACTTGTTATTCTTAGGTTGGCTAAAGTTACCCCAGGAAAACTGAAGTATCAAAAAGAACAATATAAAAGTAATCAGACACAGCTTTGTGAAAAGGCAGGATTTATCAGTAGATTTCTGAATAGTTTCCTTTAGCCTTGCGTGCATCCCCTACTGAACTGTTAGCCTGAAATCCTGAAACTTCACTGTGAACAAATTTCTTTCACATTCAGAGATGGAGTTGTAAACATAAAATTTCTTTCACAGAAAAAGACATTTAGGCAGGTAATTTTCTGTTCTTGTGATGTGCCCTTCCTCTGCAAAAACAATACAAAAGCATGCAGCCTTTAAAATTTTTCACAAGCTCTGTAAAATTTACTATTTAATTTGAGATGTTGGTTGGATGGTTATCCAAATCATTCAAAATTCACAAATCTCCATGATTTTTAAGCCTATAATCCTTTGCTCTTTTTTATTCCCCCTTAAGTATTTCTCCTGTATTGCAGCATATTTGGCAGGTGTGAGAGAATGAAGATAATTGGCCCAATTACCTTCTCTGTAAAAACAGAAGTGTGCTGAAAGCAGCAAAAACAAACTGATAAAAACCTGATGTAAATGAGGAAAGATTAGGTTCAATATTCATATCTCTGCTCTGAGAATCAAATTCCCAGGTTCTTTTTGTTAAAACCAATGGCAACTCCAGCTACTGCCCCTGCAGATTTACGTGTGGAGGCTGCCTTGAAAGGCAAGGAAGCTCCAGAAATCTTCACAAGGTAGCACTACACCCTACATTAAAACTGGTAAGTCTAAAAGAAATAAAGCCTCAAAACTCTATAGGAACAACAGCACACAATATCATTAAAGGGCTCACTTTTATCAGCAGCCCCGCTGACAGACAACATGGCTTCTTACTTGAAGCTCAGTTAAAGTACCATCTCCAAATGCTTCAAAAACAAACAAACAAACAAACCAACAACAAAAAACAACAAAATTTCCGTATGAGAGCGTAATAAAAAGGAGAAGCTGGAGTCACAAAGATAATTAATTATAGCTTATATGTGGGCAAGGGACACACTGATTTCAGTGAAAGAACATCAGCTTTGTAACTTGCTTCCCATTTGTCCATCAGAGTTGATATTATTTCATTTTATTTCTGGTCATGATGCAGTTTTTATCATTTCTAGCAGTTAGATCAGGCTGAATGAGGACACTGACAAACAGAAAATTAGTAATTTCAATGAACACTGATTTTATATGTACATTTTGTACCCCTACTTATGGATGTGCCCAGTCTCTCAAAGAAGTGCATGCTTATGTACAGAAATCAAATAATCACTACAAAGAACATAGTTACCATCTTCTGGGGTTCTCACAAAAATATCATTCTCTTCAGACAAAGCACTTTCTCCAACTGCGGTTGAGGCTGCAACTCTCATTTTATAATTTGTGTATTTTTTTAGACCTAAAATGATTAAGCACAAACACACACCTGAAACTGCATAAGGAATGCATTTTCTTCAGTTGTTATCAAAATTATTATTAAATAGAATAAAATTATCATTAATTTCAAACAAAAAATCAAATCTGAAAAAGAATTAACAATTTAGGAACACTGTCTGGGTGGAAGGAACAAAAAAATTCCAAGGAGAAATCCATTTCAGAAATTACTACTCACCAGCTATACCTGGTTATCTCCTCCCCTCTTACATTCCTTAAATATTTATCCACAGCAGACAGTCTGGCAAGAGTGTCCCAATCTTGCATTCACACATGAAAGTATGTGAGATGGATGGGGGAGATTTGATCTACCTTATCTTGCAAATATCTATGTTACTTTAAAATTGGAATAAGTTTGCATAAAAAATTTGAAATTATTTTCTTATCAAATGACACTGTACCTGTCATAAGTAAGCTGTTGTTTGAAGCTGTTGTATGGAATGCTCTTTTGGTATCCAGTTCCATTGCGTATACAGTATAATGAATGATTTTCCCATTGGGATTTGCTGGAGGATCCCAATACAGCAAAACAGAGGAGGAGCTAATATTCTTATAACATATATTTTGTACTGAGCTTGGAACTTAAATGAAAACAAAAAGTTGCAACAATGAGCAACAAAATAATGAAAAAAAGCATTAAAGAAAAAAACTTCAGTAAGGAAATGATGTATATTATCTTATATTTCAGAATCATAGGGTTTTACCTTGTTCACGAGTCTTGACTGTGAGAGTAGATGATGGCCCTTCTCCAACAGAAGTGAAAGCAGATACACTGATTGTGTAGTCTGTGAAAGGCGCAAGGCCTTTTATAACATATGACAGTTCTTCAGCCAAAATATTAATGGTATACTGATTATCTGCAATTAGATAGAAGACAGAAATAAGCAGTTATCTCTAAACTCAAGCTGACACAGTAACCTACAACTATTTCACTCTAAACAAATTACTTTTTATTACATAAACTACAAAAACATAAGCAAGAGGTTACACCATGTGTCTACGAATTAAGGAGAAGCTATTGTAGGCCTGCTGTCATGTGTAAAACCACTTTTTCAGTGGTCTACTAAGTATGTAATTCAGGTAATAGGATTGGAGTAGATGAAAGAATAAATGGGGGAGAAGTGAAAACACGTTTTGTAGGAACTCAGAAAATATATACTTGCAGATGGGACTTGTCTTCCCACTGACATCAGAATCTGTTGCAGCTCATAGGCTGTTAAAGGTTTTCGTTTGATTTTTTACTTTTGTTTGTTTGTTTATTTGTTTTCATAGGGAAGGACAAATTTCATCTTCCTTGCCCTCAAAACTATGCGATAAAACTCTATACTTGAAATAGTTCCCCTCACAGATGCCTTCACAACAATATTTTTTTGCAGAAGAAAACAGCTGTGATCAATAGAATGAAGTCAGACATGTACCTATATGGTTTTTGGTGTACCTGTGATAAAATTAAAAACTAGCAGCATCCTGACTGTGCTAATCAATATCATCTGTTAGACAGGACCTCTATACCACTGCAATGTGAAAAAGTGTGGATACTACACTTATCTGAGCCGCAGGCTCAAAGTTTTGCAAGGACAGCATTAAAAATAGAGGCATCTAAAATCAGCAGGCACTGTTGAAAATTTGTCAATTATCGTAACTCCAATAAATATCTGAAAATAATACTTATGCCAGGTAACAACAAATGCTGACTAAAGCAATTTTTCATAAACACAAACTTCTTCTAGTAGCTCACTAACCCAAATTGCATGAAAAAAATCACATTTGAAGCAGAGTATATTCTGCTTCAGAGTGTAATGAAGAAGATTCTTATGGATTAACATTGTATGGCAATGATCCAGTGTACTTTAAAGTAGTGGATTGAATTCTAGTGTTAACTATACTGATAATAAATAAAAATCAAAACTTGATTTTCCTACTACTCTTTAAACTCTCTTCGTAAAAATTTGGAGAGGGTTTTAAGTCCCTGCCTGTCAGCTAAGGGCCTTTTAATGATCTGTAAATATCCATAGTTGGTAAAGAAACACTGTTCCATTGATAATACAGAACAAGTGTACACACTAATGACATCGCCATGTCATGGGGTCATCTCCACCTGTTTGTCACCCAGATAGCAAAGTTGTAACTTTTTGACCTATTTACCTCCTCTGACATTTGAAAACCTATTAGTCAAAAGGCTTAGAGAAATCAAGGTCTCTGAAGGGCTTGGAGATATGTTAATCCCTGACAATCACACCTGCTTTGGCAACTGTAATAACTGATTGTCTATGCAGCTTGGCTGATGGCTTTCGGGTGCTCCTTTCACTAGGAAGAAGGTCAGCTGGGTGACAAGGGGCTAGTTCCTGCCTGTGTGGCATTCCCATTTGCTTCGGAAGGTTATTTGGTAGTAAAAAAAAATCTGACTCCAGCAAATGACCCATCAATAATTTGCTTGAACCGTGTGCTAAAGATCGTATTTGGGACAGTGACGAGTAGTTGCTTCAGACAAAGGAGCAGGTAGAAAAAATATCTTAAGTATCTTACCCAGAGCAGCTCCATTTACTGCAGGCAAATTATCGCCAGAGACACTTGTAAATATAACTGGGGAAGCTGTTTGAGTACTGGAAAATATTTCAGCTGAGCCTTCATATAATTCATTGGCTGCTTCCATTGAATTCCAGGTTGGAGAAAGCTTGATGTTTTCACTTAACATATATGGTTCCAAAGAATCAATTGCATACTAAAAATTAGAAATAAAAAAAAATCACAAATCATCATTAAATAATTTAATAATAATAATGGTTATTATTATTATATAATATATAAATAATGTTTGTGTATTTATGCATGTAAGGTGCATATATTTACACTTTAAAAGTAGTAGGAAACTAACAGAGCTGTCATTACAACAGTAATAAACTTTTCAAATTATTTCTCATGAAAAAAACTCTGCTTTAAGTAGCCTACAACTATTTCTTTTAAAAATAACACCTCATTATTTTTTTAAATTACTTAAAGCATAAATTTTATATCAAAGCTGTAATGCTCCCAAAGAGCAACACGTGTAAATTAATGGTGTTACCCTGGGACCTACTTTGAACAAACACATTTTGGAGTGTAGGAGACTCTATTTGTACTGAGCATACTCCAAAGCAGGGTTGAAAGCAGTGAAAACAAGATTTCAAATACTCCCATTAGACACCAAAGAAGAGATGATACGTGGAGTTGGGGAGAAAGAGAAACTAATAAAATAAGAGGAGAGGGAAAATATTGGACATAAATATTGGATAAAGGGAAAATAGAGGGGAGAATGAATATTGGAAATAAATATTGGAAAAGGGAGAATGGAAGGGAGAAAAGTGGTCTAAGAGTCAGAAAGACAAAAGAGGAGAACAATAAAGGCCGGAAGATGGTGGGAGTGGATCTAACAAGGGGAGCAAGAACTACCTGGACAGGAAGCAAAGAAAGCAGAAGAGAGGGCAAAGAGGCTTTTTAAACAGTTAAGTAGGTGGGATTAACCACAGAGATACAGCATCAATACTATACAAGAAGGAAAAGATACATATACATCTCATTTTTACCAACTTCTGTAACAAAATAGTCAACAGCCATGGAAATATCTTTTGTCTCTGAGGCTTTTCCACATACAAGATAACAGCCTTTTATTGCTACTAATTGAGTACACTGGATCCAACAGTTCAAATTCTGTAGATGGACAAAGCTGGGGTGTATAGGGTTCTAAGTAAAACAATGTTTGTTATGATTTGTTTTGTTTTTTAATTAAGAAATTACATTCAATAAACTATAATAAAGCAGAAGCAATGCTAAATCAAGAACTCAAAAGTTAGGAAATCCCATCATTAAAACATGCCAGTGCAGATTTAATTTTCATCCTTTGGTGTCTGCACCATGATACAATCTTTAATTATAGAATTATATACATTTTGTTTTTCAAGGACCCCTGTCCGGTTTAATGAATAGAGCCTTATTCTTTCTTTTCTTTTTTTTCCCTCCCTATTCCTTGTTTAGTGTTTGACTTCAAGGCTCCATTTAATGCATAGAAGTGAAACTGAAAGCAAACTCCTTCATCGAGCTCTACACCACAAACTTAGATTCTGTGCCATATCCAAAGAAAGACATTAGTGCCAAATCAACAATAACAAAAATGACAGCTTTGGGAACACTTGTTCAAAATTTAGATCCAGAAGAGCTTTCTCAGAAGACACTCAATCCTGAAATCCCTTAATTTTGAGGTAAATGTTCTCTAAAGGTCTACAGTTGCTGCAGAATGGCTATTGTCTAAGGTTGTTCAGAGCACATTAGTGTGCAAAACCAGAAACTAGAGAGACTGACACCTCTAAGTCAAGATTGGGTCCGACCCATGTGCACAGGTATCATTCATACACATCCATCACTTGGAGTTCAGCATGCAGTATTAGCAACCTAAATTCAACAGTGCCAATGGGGCAGAAATGCTGATGGGGCTTGCCTTGCAAGCAGAGCACTTCTGCAGCCATGGGAGACTTGGATTCAATCGGATTCCTGCCCACACTTTCTCAGAGGCTACTGGAGCAAGTGAATGTTGATCCAGAAATCTAAATCTGTACTCTTACTGCTAGGTCACACTGTACTGTAAAGAACTCAAGTGTAATAGGAATAGAAGAGATCAGACTGAGAGCTGTGGCTCCTTGCCTTTAGTAGCTGGGAAATTCTGGATTCTTGCTCTCGAATTATTTATGGTTTTCATGTACTGAAAATACGGGTATTGGAATCTCTTTAAAACTCAGACAGAGAAGGGGGGCGGGGTGGGAAAGGTGGTGCATAAAAGCATTGAAAACCCATCCATGTTAGCTAATTCCATATTCTGCATTTATTGCAAAAGGCAAAGAAATAAATTTAATCTAGCAAAGAAATCTATACTAAAAATACTAAATACCTTCACTTCTCCTTTGAGGATAGTGTTCTCTAGAGTCACCTCTGTTTCCTCCACATATACTTTAACTCTGTACTGGATAATGATACCATTTGGTTGTTGTGGCTTCCTCCAAACAATTTTTACGTATGTGGCTTCCACTTCTGCTAGATGTAAATCAGATATAGCACCTGGGACTAAACATTCAAGAGAATGCTTGATTTAACTAAAGATCTCAAATTATCACAAACTTTTTCAACACTATCAGCAATTAATAAAATTTCATATTCTTACCTTTAGGGTTGTTCCCACACAAATAGAAATTTTGTTCAGATATTTTTAGCAAAAAAGTTACATTCCTAAAAATATACGTATTTTTACATATTTACATATTTGACATACATGACCTATGTACAAAGTTGATCAGATCCTAAGACAATGTAAATCAAGATGGCTTTACTGAAGTCAGTGCACTGAAAATCTTTGCTAGTTTACAAAAAATGGAATCACAAGTATATTGAAAACAGAAACTTAATTTTTTAAATCCACCAAAACCATATAAAAATGAAGTAAACAAAAAAGGAAAAAGAAATATAAGGAATTTTGTGCAGCTCACTTTTTGGTTCAATTTCTTCTTTAGGCATCCAGTAATAATGATACTGTACTTTGCATAGAACTTTCAGAGACCCAAAACCTCTACATTCAATAGAATGATTTGCTGTGAAAAATCTTTATTCCCAGTATACCACAGGAAAACACAAAACTAAGATTACTTGCATAATGAGGGTTTGTAAATTTGAGGTCAAAGTTAGATCTTTTATCTCACTTAAAAAAAAAAAAACCCTTTGGCTTGTGACATGGAGTTTAGAAAGAAGGTAAGCAGAGCTATAATGGGGCAGGCCATCTCAGTAGACTTTCTCTGAGAGGTGCCAAAAGCAGATACTTTGGGAAAGAGCAAGATAAGTAAGTGTAGGTGTTCCTCCCACAGTTACACTTTAGCAGTGAACATTCCAGCAATCAGTGGTGATTGAAAGAGTTTCTAATTTCGTGTTGTGTGGCATAAACATAACACAGAAATAAAACCTTTTTGCCTGCCTATTACACAGTAACTCCATAGTATTTCTGGTTGCATCCCAGCTGCAGAGAAGTAACTTTGTGCAGTCTCACACACCTATCAGGCAGATCTGAATTTTTATTGATCATAGGAGTCCCTCCTGGTGAGCCAGAGCCCTCCTGGTTCTGGGGCAGAATCAAACACTTGACTGTCCTGGGACAAGACCTCCTTGGTGGGTCTGCGTCAGCATTATGATCCCTGGTAAAAATGGTTCCATTAGAACATAGAATGGGCTCTGGATTTGGTGAAAATTAATCAAACGTGTCATTTCATAAGAAATATTCAGGGCTCAACAAAGCAGGATAGTAATGTAATATTGCAATGTTATTTCTCTACTACTTGCTGCCATCTAACGGCTAAGCAAAGAACGTGTAACAATTACTGTATTCTAATTTGATGACTCTAATTCAGTAAAAACTACCTTTGTTTCACAGTCTTTGAAGGTTGCAAAATTCATTTTATCATAGTTTATACCTTTGAAGAAAGGGAGAAATAGATTTACATAAAAGCTTTTCCAAATAATTTATTTTATTAGCTTGTTACTCCTCTGAATGTTTTGTGAAAGACTTCTGAAAGTGAACTAAGATCATCCTACCCATTTTTAATTCTGCAACTTCAAATGGCTTTGAAAGGAAAGCTGAAGACAGTTAACACATATACCTAATTTACTTCATTTCTGAAAGTTTACCTACCTTCTGCAGGAGTAAAAACTGTAAGGTTAGTCTTTGGCCCCACCCCAGCACTTGTCTCAGCACCAACATACACGTCATATGTTGTAAAGGGCACGAGGTTGCTAAATACAAACTTAAGATCTTTTGTGCTATTATCCAGGATATAACCTGGAATGAAGAATGAAAAACAAGTTGGTAGCTCAAAAATAAAAAAGATATACCATGTCCTCATCCTGAATACAGCTACTTTTTCAGATTTATTTATGAAAAGGTAATTCAACATTGTAAATAACACTGTATATCTAAAAAAAAATTAAAATAAGTATATGTTTCAAGAAAAGAGGAGGGGGGTTGTTTATAAATCAACTTTCACTTTTCCTGGGTGATCGCATTAAAACATTAGAATATAACTCGTTACCTGCTTATTTAATTACATGCAGTTAAATACCACCTTTAACTAACGTGTTTGAATTTTTTCAGTAACAGCAAAACAAACGATGCAGTTAAATACCACCTTTAACTAACAAACATGTTTGAATTTAAAAATTTTCAGTAACAGCAAAACAAACAAAGGATAAAAATCCTCCTGAACCCTTT
>NW_010587139.1:182093-193026 GCF_000705375.1 Tinamus guttatus | reverse complement strand
GGTGACCACGGGCTGCCCTCTGACCTGCACATCGGTGCCCTGGCTTGCGCTTAAGCCAGCGTTGCGTTGTGCCTTGGCCCTGCCCCGTGGCACGGCTGCTCGGGCACTTCGGTTCACCTGCTCTGCTGAATGCCAGGCAGCGTTTTCTCAGTTACACAGCAGAAAATGTAGTAAATCTGACTACCAAGTGATCTGGTGAGGCTTAATTTATGGATTTTTATGCAGCACTTGTCTTTCTCTTTTTTTTTTTTTTTTTTTATTATATCTATCACTCTGCAGAAAGTACGACGTAGCTTGCTTGCTAGGACCTTTTTTTGCCAACTCTTTCCTGTGATTAATTCTGCTTGCTGGTAACAGTCCTCGAGTCAGTAAAGTTAGTCAGATAAATGCAGTTCTGATGGATGCATATCTTATCGTGGACATGAATAATTACAAAATCTGAATTTTAGTTGCATGTATTTGGAAATGTGTATGTGTGTATCTACATACACACAGAGAAAAACATATTCTTGGATTTCCCTGTCCTCGTTCATATATTAGTGCCTTGCCATATTTTCTATGGCATTTTGCAGTAATTATTAGGTATCTGTCTTATCGCTGGATTGATGCTTTGTTAAACATCATTGCTTTGGCTTGGAGAATAAGTACGTACAAAAATGTTGTACTTGCAAATCATCTAGATGTTTTTCTAGATTCTTTTGCATATTTAAGTTTTATATTCTATTATTCCTAAGCATATAAATTTTTATATGAGTGCTTTTTTACTGAGCCGGGGCATCTGCTCCAGAAAGGGGTTTCCTTCCAATCTCAAGGATGATATAGAAATGGCTTTGCTACTTAAAAAGATCCTTTTAATACTGGGACTTTTCATCCCCAGGACTGATCAAGGCAAAAAAAAAAAAAAAAAAGCTTTACCTTTGTAGCCCAAAGTTCATTTAAAGACCAAAGACACTTAAAATTGAGGGTCGTGGGGAAAAATTCCCACAAAGGGATGGGATTCTAGGGCTATTCCGCCTTCACGTTTAGATTGCTTTTGCTTCTTTCATGAGATGTAGGATTTTTGCTTTGCCAGCGTTACATCCATCTGCCTCCATGTGCAGACAAACACCAGCGAGTACTTGCATGTCAAAAGTCCTGGCGTGGCCAAGGCTCTTACCAGCTGAAATTGGGCAAACCAGGCTTACATTTACTGCGGGTTGTGCCTATCCTCCATCTCCATCTGCAGTGTCCCGGCAAAACCTGGGAGAAACCATCGTTTCTGGCCTTGCCCTGTGAACTCTATTTGCCCATAAAAGTGGGAGGAGAGAAAGAAAAAGAAAAGAGTGAAGAGAAAAACTCCCAACTATTTTTGGAAGGAAGAGATTGAAGCTATGGTAGCCTCAGGGAGCAGTAATTTGTATTCAGCAGTTTGAGTGCTTTACTAACTTCCTTGCTATTCAGTGAAAAAAATCCATGCTTATTTTAGAACTATATATCGACATGTACTCTAGGTGTTTCTAAGACATGTCAATATTTCGTGTGAACATATGCACTCTTCAAAACATATTACTAAAGAAATCTTAATGGTTTTTTTTTCTTTTCTTTTTTACTATATGTATGCAATATGCTGCTCATAAAACTGCTTCTATAATGAAGCTTTGAACTCCAAGGATGTAAGCAAGGTTAGTGGAAGAAGAAAGCTCTTAAGGCACCACTGCTGCATGTGCTGTGCATTTTAAAGAGCATTAAATTCACTTTTTAGTTCTACTCCTTTAAATTCCTGCTTCTACACTTGGACTCTATCTCTGTTTTGTACGTTTTTATAAACCTCTTTTTTGTAGCGAAGTATATGGAAGTGTTTGCATATTCAATTATCTGATTCTAATTTTGAGTTTTATTTGTCTGTTTTCTTGGTGGAATAAGACTGGGCATATGCTGTCTGGTTTCATGAAGTGGGATTTGTTTTCTGGGGAAATAAATTAAAGTCAGTGAATTAATTGATTGCTTGTGTCTTGATATGGAGTTCCTTGATTCGATGGGCTGGGAGTGCTCGAAGAGAATGAAAGGAAAGGATTTGTGCTCTTGAGAGAGGACTTAAGGTTAATACGGTCTGCTCAAAGCTTGTTATGTATTTTAAAAGGGAAAAATGCAAGTAAAAAGGAAGCTAAATGTTGTAATAGCAAAGATTAGACTACATAGTTATAAATGCAACAATATAAGCTGAAGTCTTCATTTGCAAATGCAGGTTATAAACAGGGAAGAAGTCCAGTGGAGCCGCTACCTGTGCACCCCGTGCAGTCCCTGGTTGGAATCGCAGCTCCTCGGCAATGGCAGCCATGCCCTCGGCCGCCAGCCCGCGGGGCGGAGGAGCTGCCGCCATGGGGAGCGGCGCCTGCCTCGGCGCCCTCGGCCCGGCCTGAGGAGGGAGGCAGGTCCCGGGAGCATGGGGACAGACGAGCCGCGGTTACCCGGAGTTAACGTGCAATTAACTGAAAACCCAGGTAACTTTCCTTGCCAGGTCAGACTGAGTAGTCCATCATTTTTAATGCTCTTGAATGTTTCAGGTTTTCAGCAATTGCTGTAAATGCTTTTGGTTTTGTAAATATTTTGAGGAATTATCTTATTTGAGAATATAAAATGAGTGAGTAATCAGTTCTGTGAGCCCTTTTTTAAAAAGATACAAACTGGATTAGTTTTTCATTGCGAATAACTTCCTTAACTGTAATTTAGACAGTGTATAGTACGTTTTTGCATGATAGTTTGAAGAACTAGAATGTGCCTTAACTGTTGCGGGTGAGAAATTCTTAATTATGCTGTGATTATTTGCATTTTAACTCATTTCTTTACTCTTGGGTGTTTCATTGTCAGGAAAAGATTGTGATGGTCCATTAAGGATGAGAAAAGGGAAGGGCGCTCTTGGTGCAGTCAGCTTTAGCGGTGCTGGTGAGAGCCATGTTCATAGCCTTGCTCATGTTTGGTGCCTAAGATTGTCTTTCAGTTTGCCACCACCTTTTAAATTATTGAGCATTTCATGGGGAATAATTTTTCTCTACTGAAGTAACCTTTTCTGAATGCAAGAGATTGGAGTTTATTTAAACCTCACTCTGCACAGAATGGAAGCTGATCCACTCTGTGGATGGAATTGCCAAGTGGAAATTCTTAGGCTAGTTTTGCATCCCAGGTCAGTGCCTTGCTGCTTAACTTGCATGTGTTAATTTTACAATCTGCAGGGAAGTAGAATGTTCCTAACTTAATATTGAAACCAAGTCATGACATCTTTCTATTTGATACTAAAATTAAATTACATTGTGCTCAATGAATGTTATATATTATTGAATAATGCCTAGCAGCAAATGGTGATAAAGATACACTAATTGTCGGAGTAATAACAATGTTTTGACATGTGTTAGAAACCATGTTTTAGCTGTAGTAAAGGAAACATTCTTGGCAGACAAGGAAATTGTAGATGCATCTGTGACAATGCTTTGCCTAGAGGTTGTAGTGTGCAGGCATTAGGATGTGCATTTTAACATGTCACGAAAGCAAAAATGGTACCTGACTGACTGCAGGCTAGTTTGGGGACACAGTCATGGGGAAAAAAAAAAAAATCTAGTATTAAAATGCAGGTGAGAAGAAAGACCTAAAGGATAGAGGTAGTCAGAGAGGCTATTGATGGCACTTTAATTAAATATGTTATATATTGTTGAACATAAAATGTGAATTGAATTGAAAGTTATAGGTTGGAAAGGATTTCAAGAGAATCACATAGTCCAAATAAAACTTGGTCCAGTTTATCTAAGTAGAGTCCAGAAGCAGACACTATTTTTCCTGGATAAATCCATGCTAACTGCTCCCAGTGCCCAAAACTGTGTCTCAAGGGGACCCTTACCATGATTTGTTAAGGGACCAAAGTCAGGTTGACCAGCTTGTAGCTTCCCCAGTCTTTTTGATGTTCTATTTTTCATATAAGGCTTTATTGCAAGTTCCTTTTCAAGTGTTCTTTGGCTGACCAAGTGCTTTAAAATCACAGTGATGTTTTAATGCTCTGTAGTCTAAATAATTTGAGTGAAATGGTGCTGGAGACTGGAGTCCTGGCAGCTGGAAAGGCAATGCTGGGGTTTAGGGATGCATTCAATAGCACAGTGTTTTCAAACAAACTGAAACAGTTAATATATTCTATTCTGTAACCTCAGACTTCCCTTTGTGTGTGATGCTAGATCTTGGCAAGTAAAGCTAGAGTTGAATAATAACAGAAAATAGTAGATATTCTTGAAAGTTTGGGAAAGGTAAACCAGGTCAAGTGTGCAATGTAGTTCTGCTAGGAGAAAAGGGCAAGTGTTGCTCTGAGAAGGAAGTGTAACTAGATGGAAGTTTTTATAACCTCTTTAGATAAGCCCTACGAACTGATCCAGGAATGTGAACTGCTGCAAATATTGAGGAGTCTTAAAATAAGATAACAACATAAAAACGCACAAAAAGAAATGTTCTCAGTGTGTTCAGACTCGTTCCCACCTGTTCCTTTGATCATATGTCCTGTTAAGCAGACTCAGTTTGGTTTTTTGCACCTGGTGCAAAGGCCTCCTTGTCTGTAGACCTGGCTTTGCTCAGCAACACAAATTGTTGTATTTGCAAGGCTTTCACTTATTTTTTCCCCCTTTTCTCCTCCTGCTAGTTTCTATGTTGTAAATATAAAGCAGAAAAAATGGGCTTGCAAAGGGAGAGGTTCTTTGCAATCTAAGAATGTGGAAGTGGAGGGTAATTATATTGATGACACTTTTTGCTCTGTGTAACTAGGTTTCACAGCACCTCCATGCTGGTTTTAATCAACGTTCCATCCATCTGTGATGGACTGTCTTGTTCATTCTTGGTTAGAGTTTTTGTTACCTCAGATGGGGCATGTCAATATGCATAGAACAGCATGTGCAAATAAAGCTTTTTAATAGTAATAATAGGAAAAAGAGTATCTCCTGTTAAACATTTTTATCTAGGGATGAGGACTTTCTTTCAAGGTTTTACTCCACCTCTGTAAAACGTCGGCCAAGTAAGAGGACCTCAGGGATTCTGTCATCTCTTTCATCTCATCCTTTTCCGATTCCCCCATCAGAGTTGCCCTGTAGACCCGTTATGGGTAGTGCATTTGAACTTTGGGTCCTCTGGAATGCTGATCACGTGGATCTGCATTCTGTAATCAGAATAGGAAAGCTTGATCTCCTTAATGACAGGGGATATTTGTTTATGGAAAGTTACTTGCTGCTTGTTCTTTCTATCCTCAGTCTAACTGAGATGAAAGACTTTGTGTTCCATAATTACCATTCCCCTGAGATTATTCAGGCTCATGGTTCATAGGTAATTTAAGCATTAGATTTGTAGCTAAAACAAACTAATGTGTGGCACTTTTCCTGGGAGATTTTCTAGAAACTGCTTCTTGCAGAACACCTGATCATTGACATCTAAGAATGTTCATCAAGGCTGCGTGGTACTGCGCTGGTAGGAGCACCTACCTGTTTCTGTTAGGCTGGCCATCTGCAGAAGGTGGGACTTCTTAAACGAACAAATACTGTGAGCATAGGTGTTAATCTTTTAAAAGATTCTTGATGAGGTGTAGCTGATGTGCCCTGCTAAAGCCACAGCAAGCTGCTTCTCCTTGGCCAGGCTTTCAGGGAGCTCTTCGCGCCCCGTGTCCCCCTGCCCTGGAGGGAGCCCGTGCGCTGCGACCCAGCCGCGCTGCAAGGTGTCTGCCAGGCACTGGTGAAGGGCAGCCAAGCCCTGAGTGTGGGGAGCAGTCCCCAGGCTCCATCTAGATTGTAGGGTTCTAATAAGGGTCATAAGAGCTTTCATCCAAGGAGTTTGGACAGGTATATTTAAAAAATAGAATGTTCTTGGAATATTATTGTGAGTTTTAAAACATATTATCATTCTTTTAGCAAGAATCCCTGAAAACATAGTTAAAAGTCTAATGAAGAGAAAGTTCCCAGTAAAGAGTTCCTATACCACGTGTGAACTAGTCGTAGGTTAAAGTCTTTGTGGCGATAACTTTACTGTAGGCCTCTGTTAGCTTCAACTGTCCTTCAGCACTTGAAGCAAACGTCTCTTAAAGTGTCCCTTTCTGGCCAGTATTCTTGTGAAGATAAGATAAACGGAGTTTGATTGCAAAAGTGACGTTTTATGTACCTGTAATATTGTCAAGAAGAAGCACCTTTGATCTATACCGCGGGCCTGATAAAATCACAACAAAGCCTGTTTTTGTAGCCCAGGGAGCCAACACTTGTCGAAACAAGTGCATCAATGTACTATGACAGATCCTGATTAAAAATATTGATTGTGTGTCATGAGAACCATAGGGATTTACTGAAACCTCAGGCAGTCCTGGTGTGCAACTTACCTATATGGGATCTGTGCCAAGAAACCATCAGTCAGTGTTACTGTAGTGGCCCTACTGCATTCAGAAACTGGTATGGAGAATATATTGGAAATTCTAATAATTATAAAGAATTTCATTTCAAAAGGTTAACACATGAAATGCATAAACTTCAACTGCATTCTTAATCCAGTGCAAACAGTCATGGACTTTTTTTTTTTAAGTTGAATTTTCAAGGCTATTCTTTTTAAAGACAGAGGTTGGATATGTATATACTGCAATGCAGCATTTTATTCTTTTTTATTAAAAAAAAGCACCAGGCAAAGCCGCTTCCTGTGCCAATAAAAAGGCAGCAGAGTTAGGTTCCGATTGATACGATTGTCAGTAAGCACATGCATGTTTCTTTTCAGGCTATCATACTTCAATGCAAAGCTCTTTAGAGGAGAAAAAAGTTTTTCCTTTTGCACTGGTGCTTGCTAACTTTGACCAATGCATATTATTTAAATGGGAAGGCTGTAGAGTGTTCTTCATATTTGTATACTGGGAAGTAAATGCAAATAGGTAACTTTTGTTCCAAATATCCTCAAAAGAAACCAGTGCAGGCTGTCACGTAAATCATGTGAAAATTCATTTGAGCTCTGCAAGGAAGTAAACTTTCCTATGGAAAGGAGTAACAGCTCATCAGTTAAGACTGCTGCTAATTGGTGGTGAAAGGGCTACCAGGCAAAGAGAAAATGCAGAGGAGCCAGTTGTCATCATTTCAGTAAGAGGTAAAGGTACAATTAGTGCTTTACTCATCCTTTTTTCCAGTGCTGTTACTCATGTCAGTGCAGGAGCCAGTTAATTGTTACATAGTTTATGCTTCTAAAATAATCTCTTTTGCTTTTAGCTTTCTTAATCTGCATGAAATCCATAATGGCCTAAAAATAAATTGCTCTTGACAAGAAAAATTACCATTATTGAAGATAGGAATAAAGTCAGTTTTATGTTGATATCACTGCCCTTTTTGTTATTAAAATTAATGTATGGTGATTCGTAACTTACATCATTTACAATGTGAATTTTAGGGTGAGAGCACATATCAGCTCTTTAAAAGCTTAAGTGCTGCACTTATATTCTATTTATGAAGTTGCTTCTTTTTTTTCTTTTTTTTTTTTCAGGAAAAAAAAGTGTAAAGGAGAAAGATGTGCAGGCAACAGATGCACTAAATTTTTCTCATAAATGCACAGCCTCATGGTTCTGATAACAGTGACACTCATGCTTAATTTAAGAAAGAGATGAGAATAACCCGAAAAGGCAAATCTGCAAAAGCTCCACTTCTGGAAAAGTGCATTCAGGATATTCAGGGCAGAATGTAATTTTCTAGGGCCATAGCAACCGTGATATGGCAGCAGGTCTGGTTATCAGGGTAGGACAAAAGGAACCAAGAACTCCTTCAATTTTGCGATGCATCAAACTGCACACAGGCTTAATGGAGCTCCTCCTGAAACCAGCATTGCCTTTCCATTGCTGCTCTGGGAACCAAGTCAGTTTCCTTGCCAAGACATGTGATGCTAAAAGGGCAGTTCATAAAATAATTAGTAGTTAACAATTCTGGTAAATAAAGTGAATGCTTTGATTGGAAGGAATATGTCACATTGAAGATGGGTAGCAACTGTTTCTTGGGGAAAAAAAAAAAAAAACTTAGATGATAACCACAATCAGTGACTTAGTACTGTCCACTCTGATCAACAAGCTTCCATATCTGCTTTTAAAAGCACGTCGAGTTCTCCATAAGAGGCACCGTGTTAGGGAGCCTTTGACCTCCAGCAGTTTACAGAGATCACGGTGACGGGGAGGAGAGGCTACTGCAACGTCCCCTGCCACGAGCGCTTTACAGCTGCCTTGACTGAGTGCAATGTAATTGGTAAAATTGTCCAGCAAAGTCTGTCGAGATCAAAACAGAGCTGGTTTTGTAAGTGTTTTGTTAAAGACATGGCACACTAAGTGTGCCTACCCCAAAGAATCTCAAGCTAGAGGTTAGAGGAAATAACAGCCTGACCAAATGACTGCTGGTGGTAATTCTCCAGAGGAACCCAACTCTTGGCAGTTGGGTTTGGTCTGTTTGCAAGAAGCAAATTAATCTAGTACCTGCCTCCTGTCCTCAGTGATGGACACCAAAAGCTGCATTTGATCAAAAAGATTGCTTTGGATTATTTTTGTTTTCATCTAGAAGAGAGGTTTTGTTTTACCTGCTTTCTATGCAAAATGCTGACTTTCTATTACAAATATTGAAAATTCTAGAGAATTAAAATTATATGTATGCATAGGCACACATATATGTAAATGTATTTATTTTAGGGAGAAATTACAGGTCAGGAACTACATTTCAGAACTCTGGCAGAATGTGCAGAAAAAGGTTTCAGAGGTTGCTAATCTCAAAAATGAGAAGATTGGGATTAAAGCCCAAATTACTGGTGAATTTAGCATTCACAAGTTGCTGTGAGTTGAGTAGAACTCTTAATTGTTTGGCAAAAACAATTTTAAATAAAACCATAATTTAGAAAAATGTTGGAATGAAAGGACTAAGAGTGGGCTGGGGTCCTGGATGTCGCTCCATCACTGCTTGGTGCGATACTCCCAGGCCTGTTTCTTGTGAAGCAGTTGCGACTTTGAGGAACACAAAACCTTTTGGTGATTCCCAGTGTTGTGGTTCAGCAAAAGCATTGCCATGTCAAGCTTTTCACTGGAATTACTGGATTTTTTGAAGATTCAGTTATCTGTTCTTGTATCTTGCCTACCATAGAAATTTTCACACTAGGATTTGAGATTGACAAGCACGTCAGGGAAAGATCCTTGACATCTCTTAAATTCTTAAACGCCAAATGTTTTTTCTTAAAGCCTGAAATCATTATCTTCTGTGTTAGAACAAATAACACCTATGTGAAAATACTGCATTTGCCTGGGAAGGCTGATTTGCCTGCTGGCTGTGAGGGGGATGAGGGAGGCCATGGGCTGATGGGGAAGAACACGCATTCTGAGCCTCGGTGTTGTGTTTCTGCAGCCCCCGGCGCGTGTTCTGTGCTTCACCTTTACGTCGCTAGCTAGATGTTTCCATGTGCTTTGGGGTTTCAGTTGGGCCCTGTTCCTTGGGAAACCCTTCCTCACTGTTCCTCTCGGGTTGGGCGCACCGCGTCAGGAGAGGTTTGCTCCAGAGAGCATCGACGTGGCTGCGGGTCGTCTTTGATGCTGCAGAAACGGTGCCCCTGGGGCAGCAGGGACCTTTCCCAGCACAGCTGCCCACGTCTGCGTCGCCAGCTGTGCTGTTCAGGTTATGTTTGTTGTTAACTGTAAATCTGCCCCACACAAAGCCTGAATGACACATGGACACTGAGGACAAGAGATGAAAATGTGGTCACACGAATCAAACGTGTACAAAAAGGTGAACCCATTTGGTACTCCTTACCTGGTCATTTTAACAAAACTTCCTCTGGAATGTTTTCTGACCTATGAAGAAAACATTTCTTTATGGATGAAAACTTGCTCTTTCTGGTTGACCTTTTTCTAAGAAGTCAGTATGCACAGTTGCTGGTAGGAAACTGCTGCTTTTCACACGTGATGATGACAGAAAAGTTTTTAGTGTTTTAACACATTTGGGAGGAACTGAACTGTAGTTCTGTAGAGCATCCATTTGAAATACCTTTCCATGAAAAATCTGAAATTGTCATATGCTCCTGCAATTCATTTGGCCTGG
Organism: Tinamus guttatus; assembly: GCF_000705375.1. The sequence goes on along the minus strand of NW_010587139.1, from coordinate 182,956 downwards.
GAGAACAAAGATGCTATTCTGCTTGTTTCCGTGGAGTGGCTCTTGAGCAGGGATTGAAACCAGACTTGGGGGCTGTAGGACTGGAAATTTAAGTTCATCTTTCTTCAGTGCCACCCCCTTTCACCTGCCCTGGTCTGCACTGCTCTGCTCTCCACTGCCTTCTGCCACCTTTGAATGCAGGTGAACAGCTCCTGCCCTGCTGGCTTTATTTATTTTTTTTTTTCTGATCCATCTTGTTGGGAAAGTAGATTAAATATTTCTCAGGAAATATGCAAGATGTTCAGAGTTTTTATGCAAATTTGTGAAGTGTCATCTTGGAAAAGTAAATTTAAAGTTGAAATGGATTTCAGTGTTTAAAATCTTCCCCCTTTCACCTGCCCTGGTCTGCACTGCTCTGCTCTCCGCTGCCTTCTGCCACCTTTGAATGCAGGTGAACAGCTCCTGCCCTGCTGGCTTTTTTTATTTTTTTTCTGATCCATCTTGTTGGGAAAGTAGATTAAATATTTCTCAGAAAATATGCAAGATGTTCAGAGTTTTTATGCAAATTTGTGAAGTGTCATCTTGGAAAAGTAAATTTAAAGTTGAAATGGATTTCAGTGTTTAAAATCTTATACCTACATAAACTATATGTCTGACTAAAATTTAATTTGTTTATGATGAGTTCTTCCGTACCTCAGCTCAATTACAGAAAGAATAAGGCTCATAATCATTTCCATAGCCATTTTTAGTTGTTTCAGTCGTTTAATATCATCTTGAATAGAATGTCATTAATGAAATAAATGGCTTTTAACAGTTATTTTTAAAGGAGATGTTGTCAAGGAGAATTGTGCATATTTTACATCAAACTTTTTTTTTTTTTTTTT
>NW_010587139.1:157154-182028 GCF_000705375.1 Tinamus guttatus | reverse complement strand
TTGCAGCTTGGAGCGGGTCAGTAATGCCAGACAGCAACTTCACAGAAGCTGGAACTGACTTCCTTTTTTAGCTTACATGCAGTACATTGATATGATTCTAGCAGTTAGTGATGTAATTACCAGGCTCCTAACTGGTAGACAATAATCTAACTAAGACCCTTACAGCCCCCCTTACTTGTTTAGCTCATCCTTTTAGTTCAACAGCTCTTTTATTCCCTCTGACCTTGGTCTACTTCCTTATCTCCTAGTTAGCAGCCCCTTTGTTCTTTCACTGAAACCTGAAAGCCCGGATTGAGCAGGCCGCCTGGGCAGCCACGTCTGCGGCTCTCTAACCATTCCTCTACAGGGAGGTTGGTTGTTTTGATACACAATAAAATATGCCTAATTTTCTCCTGATATTCTGGGTCAGGAGTTGTGGAACTAGAGCTTGTTTCTTTCCTGTTGTAATTTTGGCTGAGCAAATGGAAACTCTCCCCAAAACTTGCCCTATCTGGTGTTTTCTTCTCGCTTAGTGTGACTTGCTTTGCTACTGTCTTGATGAGGTTTAAAGAAGAAAACAGGTTGATAACAAAAGGGGGGTGTCGCACCCGAATGAGTGATACTGTTACTCATGAACTGATATTGTTGCCTTCAATTCCACTTTCTATCATCAAGGAAGCTTGACAAACTTTGCATTCTACTACTCTTTTTTCCTCTTTCTTTATTACTCTGTTAAGCACCTGTGAATAGTTTTTAAAATAAAAAAAAAAAAAAAGTCTACAAGCTAGGGAATTCCCTACATTTTCTTTAAGGAAAATTTGAATTTTCTGAAAAATAAAATATAATGTTTTATATAAAAGCTTCTTAAAATGTTGAAGTCGGAGGAACAAAAGTGACTTTTTAACTCTGCCAATTCTGACCACCCAGAATAAGCTGTAACTACAACAAAGCACAGTCACCTCCATTTTTGAAAAAATCCATCTGCAAGCTTTTCAGTGTCCTGTTAGCGGAATTCTGAAGAGAGGAAAGATTAAAGATGAAATGATGACAAGAAGTAGAGAATTAGGACCATCAAAAGATAGAAGATATATGGTGGGAACAAAGCATAAACATGTTACAATACAAAGGTCATATGTAGCTTTGTGGTCAAGCAAACCTGGAGCTAATGCAGTTTTCTGAGGCTTTTGCCAGACTGCCTCTTGATGAAAGCCTTTGTTTCTACAGTTCAATAACCCGGCTGCACCCCGTGTTTCCAACGCATATTCCAACATGAAAAGAAAAGGAAATAAAGGCACAAACAAATCGGCAAGGAAAAAGCGAGGTTTACCTTCCCAAAATAAGACCCAGAAGCCCCAAATGTATTTTTGATATGGAGCTACTTTACCTGAAAAGTGCTAAGATGATGAAAAGGGGCAGCTGAGAACCCTGAGCTGCATAAGGTGAGAGCAGGACAATCTGAGTCATTTTCCTGTGTTGCTGATGTGACATTTATTCCCATTTTGTTTCTTTGTTGTCAGCTTCTATTTTTTCTTCAATTGTGTTTTAAATGTAAGTCTTATCAAATTCCAGATATAGTCTGGATTCTAATACGTGAAAAGTAGAAAGCATGCTTGTAGGGGAAAAAGAGGTAGAAATATGAATTATCACTTAAAATGAAATTTGGTTCCTTTTTTTGTTTCTGTATTCTTCACGCAGGAAGTGTGAAATAGCCTAACACTTGATTTTGAGTTTAGAAAGATAAATGTTAGCTTTTATGCTAGACAGAAAACAGCAAAATTGAAATCCCCTTGGAAGCCCTGGGTTTGCAAGCTTCACCACACCGTCATGAGATTTCAAATGGCTGATGGGCTTCTCCTTTCCTCCTTTGGATTTTAAATCAGTAAGTTCATAACTCGTGTCTTTCTACAAAGCTCTTTATACGCAATGGTAAGAGCCAGAAAATGCATTTTGGAAAGATGAATATTTTAATCTGGTTCTGGAAGTCAGGGATTGCAGCATTCAACCAATAACCAAAGATCTGGATTTTTGCTATGCGGTTGCTGGTGCTGCAGTTTTGACGACACCAGTTTTTATAACATGAGTTGGGAAGTGAAGCTCGAACGTGGCTTTGAGGGGGAGCCGCCGGGTCAGGCTCATTGCCACAACTTTCATAAAGTAACGTGACTCCTGTTTCCAAAATTGGTTATCAATGGTCATAACCCAAATCAGTAAAAATAGTATTTCTTTCTGTTTTTAATTTTATATCAGAGTGACTTCAAATGTTGTTTATTTTCATTTTTCTGCTATCCTTTAATTCAATAGTGAAAATGAAACTGTGCACCTTTATTATTTAAAAAAACTCATCAGTTTAGTTAAAAACCTTTTATAATTTAGTCCATTTCTCTTGACTTGTTGTGTGAATATCCAAATATGCATAATTATTTTGAGTTTTGAAACTTTAGTACTTAGCTATTGAAGATTTTAAAAAAAAAAAAAAAAAAAAAAACTATGCAGAGAAGAAAGATGTTTAACTCTTATATTCATGCTATCAGCATTAAGCAGAAATTGTACAGTTTGATTTTCTATTTTAAGTATGAGAAAGTTAGTTAAAATCTATTTTGTTAAATGTTTTATGCAATTTGGACAAGCCACTGAGGAAGCTAAGATGTTTTTAAATTTAAATTCTTACAGTTACATGGAACAATTATGAAAAATTATTTTCGTTTTTTGTCATTTGTACTTGTAAGAGTTGTTACAAAGAGTTTTTTTCAAATAAAATGAAGATATATACTCTTCCTATTTCTCATAATATAGATAGTTTTTTTGAAATTTTTTTGAAAAACTCACAGCTTAGAGTTAGGCATCTAATATCTATTAAAAAAAAAAAAATCCTGAGCCTTGGAGCTGACCTCCTAGGATAACATGCATCTTCGTCATAATTTTACAGAAATTGTTGTGTACATATTGCAGAATAATAATCCTTTCCTTTTCTGCACGATTTCCAGAGATATCAGAGCTTGCTACCGTTAAACCACTGCACAGTTTCTTAAAGTGGTTGGTATTATGTGTATTTTGGAGATAAGAAAATTAATTCCGACTTCAGTTTCACAGAAAGTGAATGGGAGGTTGAGAAACCAAGGTAGGAATTTCCCTCCCATATGCCCAAGCACTGAAGTGCAGTAGAATTGGAGAACACTGAGGGGCCACAGAGCCAGGGGGAGATTTCTGTGTATATTCATACTAAACATACAGGCTGCAGCTATGGGGCAGGAGCTGCTGTTTCATCGGGTATTTGTAACAGTAGTTGCTGCAGCACCAGTCTGCTGGCTGTGCTGCACAGAAATTGCTGTCTTCAGCCATTCTCAATGTTCAGGAGGCTGAATTTCTGCACAGTGCTAGTGGCGAGCACCTGGGGTGCTACAGAAGTGAGTCCCTCGTCACTGATGCAGAAGGAGAATCTGGGTATGATTTTGAACATCTTTGCTTTATAGTGAAATTTGTAATCTCTTCTGAATTGTTACCTTCGCATTGGAGTGCTACTTTGATACCTCATGTCAGTCGTCATTGCACAATGTGAGAAAATGAACTGTATTGATAAGTGAGATACATGTGGAGAAACCTGTGAGGGCCTGAAAATGCTCAAATTCTTGCTGAAATAGCTCACTGCTTCTCAGCTTAATAACAATCACTTTTGCTGTCGCCCCTGCTGCTCACTTTGTGTGGCCTCCTGGGCCTTTCTTCGTGAAAAAAGGAAATAACTAGGCGAGACTGGGAGACCGCTGCAGAAATCCTCAGATGTTCTTGTCCTCCTGTTCACTCTGAAGCAGCAAGAAATAGAAGTGGAGGGAATTTAACTAACTGCATTATCAGTTCATCTTTTAATATTATTAATCCAGGGGCACTAAATTAATGTCAGCATCTTATCCCCTAAGTCTGCACCAGCTGCGCGTCCCGGCTGAGCTGAGTGTCCAGAACCACCTCGCGGTTCTGGGTCACTGTGGTGCTGAGGCTCCCCTGGGGCTGGGCGTCCTCTCACAGGAAGGACCCGTCGCTGCCTGGAAAAGGCTCTCGACAGCGACTGCGCTGGGAACGTGTCCGTTAGGGGAGGCTCGCTGCTTGCTCCTTGGGGATAACGGACATGAAGACTGTGGTGGATTGAAAAATTCCGATTTTCCTTGGAAACTTCCCCTTGGTAGTGCAGTTTTAACCCGCAGATTGCATAACCAGCCTTGCTTTCCTTGTAGCTAAAGTGGATTTTGTTTTAACTCTTAAGTTAAAATGAGATCATTGCTATAAAAGGGAAGTGGGGGAAGATTAAAGTGTGTACTTGCTTCTAGAACTGAAGTATGCATTGACCGTACCCACAATAAAATAGTAGCTGCCATTCAAATCCTCCTCACGGCTTGTGATTAGAAAGAGAGGAATTACATAATTAGACATTCTGCTGAAGAAGTTGCTATGTAAATAACTTGTTTTAAAGTAATTGATCCATTATTTGATTGGAGTATGGAATGCTTTCAAAGCTTCCTAACGCAGTTAGTAAATTAAGAAAAACATGCAAAGTTCCCTAAAGCTAGACGAGACTTAGTCTTCTCTTTATTTGTAGTGTAGTAATAGTGCAGTATTTATTACAAAAATGTCCATTCAGAGAAAATTATCATCTGTTTTTGAAAGAAAAAGGTATCTTCCTGAAAATCCAGTGTAATCTTTGCGCATTTTTAGGTTTCAGCATGATGCTGATAAACATTTTTAATAATTTAATTACCTTTAAACTATTTAGTTGGGAAACTTTTTTTTTGTATGTTAATTTTGGAATAAGGATAATCTCTCTTCTGCTGTTTCTTACTTTGAAATCCACATTGAATCATCTAGTTGATCAAACTTTGATCAGATGCCAGCATGGGTTTGTGTGGAGTATCTTAGAGATGAATAAAAATCCTACGCATGCTGCGTCCATTGAAAATATTTGCGGTGAAAATGTGTCAGAGCAAAATAAAGTAATGCAAAAATAAAGCTATCTGGTGTGTAAGCTCCAAGCCTGAAATGGGCATAAAACAAACAACCCCCCTCCCTAGTATGCTAATTTGTGTAAATTGCTTCAAGTTAATTATATATTAATTCCTCTTGGTGAAGTATTGAAGCTTTAGGATAAAGAACAGCTTTGAAATGAAAAAAGAACCATTTAATTTCCACTTGTGTAAGATTGAAGCAAAATACCTAAACAAAATATTTCCCTGGAAGTTTTGTCTTCTGTAAGAGTTCATTGAAAGCTAAGTAATTCTAGGGACCTTTTAGCTTTTGAGATAGAGATGTTTTTTCAGTGAGCAACATTAACTTTAAAACCGTTAAATCTGATAAGTTTCACCTAGCTGCAATTAACAGGCTCCAAAAGCAAGTTCAGGCAGCGGGTTATTGGAGAAAAGCCATAAAGCGAATAACATAATCCTGAAGTGAAGTTTAACTGCCAGCCCTAAGGCACGGACCAAGATTGAGCTGCGAGTATGAAATGAGGCCGTGGGTATTTTGCTCCTTCGCCAGTGCGCGTTTCCTGCAGAGCGTTTTGGTGGGGCTCTAATTTCACCCCTCGCTGGGCCCGCGCCGAGCCCCGGGGCAGCGGGAGCCGCTCGCCGCAGTGTTTCCTCTCGCTGCGCTGAGAGCGCCCGGACAGGGTCCCCAGTCGGCTACAGAGGGGCTTCAAGCGCAGGTGTCTGCGTGCTGCTTGCTCAGGGGTTGAAAAGAGGCAATAGCCCTTCAAAAATTTCTATTACTATTAAAATTTTAGATATAGTTCTATTTTTCAGGAGTAGCCACTCAATTTTGTCTTCCTTTTGCTTTTAGATTGTTACACCTGTGTAACATCATTAATATTGCCAGACTTCCTTGTGTTCTTTAAGACTGAGAAAAGAATCTAACTCTGTTTAGATGAGCATGTCTTACCATCTAGCTCTGTTCCCAACTTTGTATGTTTGCTCTTGACTCACGAAGTTTTGGAATTAACAAGATTTTTTGGGACTGAACAAGAAGTTTTCCCTTTCTAGCTGCAGCTATCTTGCTATGCTTTCCAAATATTCTGTATTTATTAGTTGCTAATTTGGGAGAAGACTTGAACTACTGCAGTATGTGTACTGCAGTATTTGTTCTCACGTTCAGGTATTGAATGCTCAGCAGTGCTCAGCTGGCCTCCTCCCAGGGGCTCATCAGCTGCCCTGGAGACTTTGGTCAGGCTCGCGCAGGACTTGAGCGCCTAAAGATGGGCATTTCTGTAAATCCAACCACGGAGAACACTAGGGCCTCGAAGCTGTTTGTGAAGGTCTTGGGTACTTCCCAGCCCCTGGGCAAGCTGTTGACCTGCTGAATAGGTGGGATCTTACAAAAGTAAGAGTGCAATAAAAAAAAAAAGGCAGCATTTTGGATGGGGTTGAGTACCAGCGGCTCCCTTGAGCAGATTTGGGCGCTTCAGGGCGGTGGTTACGTGTGTGCGAGACTCCTCGCCCTCGCAGTGCGGGCTGGAACGCTGCCTGCCCATGTGGCCATACCCACGTAGCTGCTGCGTGCGGCCCGAGGAAGGGGGCGCGGGAGGGTGCGCGTCGATACGTTAGCGCCTTGCCTAATGCACAGGAGCTCTCCAGCCACCGCTTAAGGGCTGTTTGCCCCGAGCCCCTTGCTTGCTGAATTAGAATGAATGAAATGAACAGATGGAGGCCGTGACTTTTTAAGTTAACACGTTACCTTTGCATTGACCTAAAAACCTAATTCAGAGAGTTACTAAAGCACCTGCTTGAAATCTAGCATTACCTTATGTGTTCTTTTAAAGTGCAGTATACCCAGCGATTAGCAAGCCTGGATTAGGCAATATGTTACAGACAGGAAAATAGATGCTGTGTTCTGGTGCTGTACAAGAAGGTAATATTTTTGATTGACATGTGAAATTAAAAGATTCTGAAACAGCTCAAATGTGATCCTTGACACAATGAACTCATAAATGTTCTACACTCTGATAACTCTTCTTACAAATTATTTAGGAGGGATTTTGTTGAACAAATGTATTTAAGAAAATCTACCTGTTCACAGTTAGTACTGGAGAAGAAAATGTCGAAATTAAATTATTCACTAGTGGTCGTTGGTTCAGCTCTGTATTACAAAAATGATAGATTGGGTAGTTCATAGGAGTGGGGTGTGTTTCCAGAAATGCCTTTCTCTTTTCTCCTGTTTTTCATAGTCCTTCTTTTTCTTTCCTTTCTGCCTAGAACTGCAGAGGGATTAGTTCATTTGTTGTTTATAATCCACAGTTGCTGCAGCGGCACTAAGGTGCCAGCACGGCCCATGGTTTCTCCCTCAGGAAAACCGAGTGAGTGGAAGTGGTGGGGGAGGTTTTTGGTGACTTTCTGGGAAAATTGCGTGCCGCACTGTTGTTGCGGAGAGTAATTTGCATCACTAGAGGTGAATGTGGCTTGGTGTGTTTGACAATATTGCATGTTATCAGTTCTCATGGAAAGTTTAGTAGAAGTAAAAACCTTTCTGCCTCCCTCTCGCCAATTTTCCTTTCAGTGAAGAGTTCTTGGAGGCTGCGGTTTGCCCTGGTCTGTCCCTGCTTGGGTGCGGGCCAGAAGGATGGGTGGCAGGTGACATAACCCATGTGTGTGAGGCTCAAAAGGCATCAAGACGTGGGGTTGGCACAGGTGCTGCAAAAACCTGAACCCTGGGAGAACCCAGGCGCGTTTCCCTCTCGTTGTCCTCAGGAGGCTTTCCCGAGAGCCTTAGAAAGCCCTGGTCTGTGCAGCTCAGGGTGTCTGGTGTGGGCCCGGGGTGGGTACAGGTTCTTCATGAGGAAATACGGGCGGTGTGTCAGCTGGGACCAGGCGTGTTGGTGTGCGGGAGACGTGCAAACGCTCTCCAGAACTGCCCGGAGAGCTGCAGTCACTGCGCACAAACCAGGCAGCCGCAGACGGATCCCGCAGCACGGTCGCTTTGTTCCTTATCGCGTGGGCCAGGCACAAGGCAGCGGCCGAGGGAAGTTGTGCTGGCTCCTAATGCTTGTGCAGTAGCTGTTCACTGCGTGGGGAGATGAGCAGCGCTTACTTCTCAGCCTTATTTCTTTTTCTGTACTTCAGTGCTTTGAAAAACAAGAGATCTGGGGACAAAAGAGTGATTGTCCAATTTTTACTTAGAAATTACTGGGGAAAAAACTGAAAAATTGCAGCTGAACTCCATCTATGACACAGCTATAATTGAGACACGCTTGGTTTTGTAAGCTGTTAATTTGTAAAGCTTTGGTTTTAATTGAATTTCCAGATCAAGTACATAATAAAATGTGTATTTTTGTATCCATTTGTGAGTTTTAAGGAAGTTCATGATCATGCATACCGTAAAATATTTTCTTGATTGAAGAAATTCTCAGTCTTATTTTATCTTCATCCCAGTCCTAGTATACGATTGCTTTAGAAAATACATAAAGTCTGGTTACCCCCAAACATCAAAAGACTGAGTTCTTTGTTTTACTTAGAGAAAGTGTATTTCATGTGGTATCTGTACGGCATTATCTATATATGCATGTATGATATGTGTAGATAAATTTGAATACTTTATTTACTATGTGTTGGTCAAAGAATGCAAATATTCTCAGTCTTCGCTTGACTTTTCTAAGCTTAGAAAGTTCTTGAGGCCAGTATGTCACATTTTAATATAAATAATATAAAACACATTTTATCGCATAGAAATCCTGTGGAGGGCCAAAGGAAGATGCTTGCTTTCTGAAAGTAATTGTTGATGGTGGACATAATTTTTGATTCAAAATCCATGGATGTGCTTACCGAGGGTGAGGTGGCATATCTTTCTGTCTTGCTCCAGGCTAAGAAGAGAGCCGGGTAATTTGAAGTTCACACAAACAGCCATCAGGAAGCGAGTTGAATTACAGACCAAGACGATTCCACGGTGAGTAAACCAAGGCTCTCCTGTGCTGTGCTGCTGTGGGAGGGCAGGATTTAGTGGCACATTCTTTTAACCAGAAGGAAAAGACAAATTTAATATTATTGAATGAAACCTTAAAAATCCATCTTCTAAAGACAGTATTAAAAATTAAATATTTATTACTGTTTTAATATTTTAGCAAAAATACTCAGTTCTTGTGCAGACTATTTTTTCAGGTTTGATCCACATGCCTACGTTTTGCTGTCACTATGTGACTTCTAATGCTGTATTTTGTAATTGTACCATCAAACAATATCCGTAACTGATAATTTAAAGCACTGGAGCTTGTTAAGAAACCCCTTATTCCTTTACAAACTTGTATCGAGTATTGCTGCTGCAGTTAGTGTTGAGTGGCACGTTAGGCGTCGAGTGTGCTGGGCCCCGGGTGTCTTCACCTATTCCAGCCATATCCTGCAAAGGGATAAGGCTGGGTCTCCGTTTCCTTGCTGCAGTGTAGGAGCCCTCAGCAGGGGACAACGTGGCGCCAGCAGGACGCGGCAGGGCCGGACAGCGAGGGAGGAGGGTTCCCGGGGCAGGCGCGATGGCTCCGGGCTCATCCCTGCCTGGCAGCAGGGCAGGGTGCTCCCTAGGGCTTCTCACAGCGCCGTTCCTTTGCGCTCCCGTGGGCCTCTTCCCTAAGCTTTCCTAGGAAAACAGAATCGGAGCCTGCACGGGCAAGAGTGAAAACTGTACAGAAACAGAAATGCGTAAATGAAATATAAAACCTTGGTAGAGGGAAAGCGTACAGGTTATCAGTAGTGAAGTGACAGATAAGGATGGGGAAACTCGCATGTTTAATTCATACCAAAAAGGGGTAAATGCTTTGTTTCCCAGGTGTGTTTATCTTTGTTTCTATAAATGCAGTCATATCGCAAAATCACTCATCACTTCCATATATCCATATATGTCCCATATATATCCATATATCCATATATCGTACAGAAAATACTTATCCTAGAACATTAATCTAGTCAGGTACTTTAATGTTTAAATTTACTTTATTACAGCTGCTTTTAAATGTGGCGAACTTCTGCCAGAGCAGCCCCTCTATAGGGAAGACCATTTACAGGGAAGAGAAGAATGTTTTGGGAATCCACACTGGTGAATTCTGTTATTTTACTTAGCACCACCAAGAAAATGCTTTGAACAGAACCTCCTGCCACCCCTGCATCTATCCTTGAAGGGCTGGCAATTCATTAAATGAATACACTAGATAGATGATACTTTCTCTCTAACAGCTGTGCTTTGGTTCTAGCAGGAATAAATAAAATATTTCAGGGATATTGGTGGGGCTGCTCTTCTCTCCAAATAATTGGGTAGAATTGCACAAATACATTTTTGTAGTTTGCACAAACATCTGATCCAAGATGGTGAAAAGTCACCCTGGATCATGTTTTTGAGCATGTTAAATTTCAGGCAGGGACTCGTCTGCATTTGTTTACTGGAATAAAGGGAAACACATGCATCTTAAATTATTTGATGTGCCTGATAACAGCTTTTATAACTAATAAAATACTTGAAGAATCTCTTGGTAATTGCACAGAAGGAACACAAAATCCAGTGAGATTTCCTTGGTTAAATAATTCTGAAATAACAGCGTACAGGTAGCAAGACAAACAAACAGGTACTGTGATATGCCTAGGCAGCACGTTCAGACTAGGCCAACATATGCCAGACCCTCCTGAGAGATGCTGTAGAAACATGGGTTTAGTATAGATGAAAACAAAGCTTGCAGGCTTGATAAGATTTGTCTTTGCATCTGAGGGAAAGAAAAAGAACAAGAAAAGGAACCCTGGCAGAACAAATATCCTTAGTGACTAGAAGGACTTTGTTTTCTGTTTAATGCAAATACACACCATTAGTTCAGGCTAGGATTCTTTGGGTTCATGAGGTGATTTACATCTGACATCTGTGCTTGCTCTGAATGGTCTTTGGTGAGATACTCGGGTCAGACATCACCTGTGTCCACGTTGCTCTGCACAGGATTGGGCCTGCAGCAAATCTAAAGCTCAAATGAGAATACTGTGTCGAAGCACAAGGGAGGCAGGTAGCCAGGGCACGCTGTGAATAACCAGCACCCAGGATAAGGCCCTGACAAGGAAGGCCCGTTCCATTTTCTGGTAAGTTTGGCCAGGTGAGGGTCTTTTCCTGGTGTTCCTTGGAGCATTGGTAGCACAACGCCCAGAACACGGCTCTGTTCTGAGTAAGACCCGTGTTGTATTTTTCTGTAACCAAGCAAGAAAAGGTAGTTTGTTATGCAGAACTGTTGAGTAATGCTTTTTATTTTCTGTTCTAAAGAAAGCGTAATGGGTTTTGCTTCTGAATAGTGTCTGTAATGGAAGATGGGCTTGTGTGAAGGGTATTTTATGTATGTGTGTATATACTACCTGTATGCTATGTATATGCTATATACTTACTACATAAGTATATATTTATATATGTATATATATGCATGTGTATGTATGTGTGTATGAAAGAGAAGTTGGCACATGGTTTTCAAACTGCAGGAGAAGCAAAGGTAGCACTGTTATTTCCAGCCTGTGTCCCTTGGGAAGTGTCATCCAGCATTAGTGCTGCCTAGAAACACCCTTTTCCATGTTTGCTCACTTCTTCGAGCGATGGCGTGACATTTGTTAGGGTCATTCACTTCATTCCTCTATTTTTATTTTCTCCTCTGATCTTGTATTGACCCATCAGACAGTTTTAAACTGATTTTTTTTCTTGAATTTATACTATCACTTTGAAGTTTTCTTATTTCTCTGGCATTGCTGCCTAAAATGAAAAGATCCAAGTGCTTTGTGGTTTAACACACTGCCAGCACACCAGGTGGACAAGATTATTGGCAACAAAGAAACCTTATAAAATGTGAATATCAAGGCTAGGGACGGTATTTTTCATTTAAAAATATATACTAGATGCTCAGCTATTTTTATAGTTACAGAAATTAAACTTGTACAACTGTAATTCCACAGAAACATTTGGGCCCTATTTTAATAAGTCGGTTTTGAAAATGAAAATAGTCTGTCACATAAAGTTGTCTCCTTGGTTTGCAGCGTATATGCCAAGGGTGTTGTTAGAAAGGGAGCTTGTAAAAATAAAGAAAACGGGAAGAAATGAGGAGACAAAGCAGAAATGACAGAGCTCACTCCTTTCAGACTTGAAACTTGGTGCTCTTTTAAGGTCCAATTTACTAAATCATTTTAGAATTTGGTTAACCTTAATCACAAGAACAGCCCCTTTGATGCCAGTGTATTTACATGAGCAGAGCTGGGCACGTGCAGGGATGAAGTGCACAACGGGAGGCAGGATGCTCATACGTTTGTATTGGGTGTCATTATATCCTAACACTTCGGATCCCAAATCCAAAGGGAATAGCACACAGGAACAGCGTGGCAGTGACAGCCAGCTCCAATTCTAGGTTTCCCACTAGGATTTGAATTAGGATCTGTTTGCTGGGCTGCATTCGAAAGGCAAGTCCCGTCTTGCCGCAGGGCAGCGGCTCCGGACGGGGTGCAGAGAAGGGGCAGGGGCAGCGTGAGCGCCGCGCTCTGCTCGTCCTCGCAAACTCGTTCTGTGAGTTTTAGCTGACTCAATTCAGGGTTAGCTGCCCCAGAAAGAGAGAACAAGGCGGAATGCTGGGAAATACAGCAGAAAGCAGCAAAAATAGCACTGATGTATTTCACAAACTAGTAGTGGTAGAACCAAAAGAAGTGTTCAGGGAAGGGAAAAAGAGTTTCTAACCCAGGAAATGTATAGAAATGCTCTGTAATCCTTTTATTATCCTTTGGGATAAGGATATGAAAATGAATTTGAGCTATGCATATATGTTAAATACCTGCTGAGCAATGCTGCTGGACCTGGATTACATTAAAGTATTTCAATCTTTGGGGAATTGTACAGTAAAAAAAAAAAAAAGTTTCTTTGTAGTGTGAGTAATTTCAGTATTAAGTAAAACTTGAGTAGGGATTTTAGGCTAATTTGGGAACCAGGCTCCCAGGTTACACCTAAATATCTCTCTAGGTGCTTAAATATTTTCTTGAGCTCTATTAAGTCTTCTGAAGTATTTTTCTCTGCTTTACTGTATGCTAGTCAATTAAGGGGGAAAAAAGGGGGTGGGGGGTAGGGAGAGTATTGAAAAGCTTCCAGAATTTAAATGTTTAAGATTCAGCCTTAAGTTTCAGGTGACTTGTCATTGCTTCTGGGTGCATATGCTGCAAAAATGAGATTCTGGGGAGGCATAGTACCTTGTTAGTAGATAATAGATGCCTTGTTAGTAGATGGTTAATCACAAGAGTGCCTTAGTAGTGCACGGTTGATGGGCTGACCCGCAAGGACTAATGTCTTATCAGCAAAGAGCAAAGCAGGAAAAGGAGGAGGACTACAACCACATGTGGAATGTCTTCTTAGTAGATAAGGAATAACCAGCAAGGAGAAGAAGATAAACACAACTGCACGGCTGGCAAGATGCTGATTGATTGTAATTTTCGCAACACTTGTGTTAAGAGAGTATAAAATAAGTTGGTTTGAGAATAAAGTTGTTTCACTCTGCATCCCAGACTGAGTCTGTTCTTTTGCAAGGTGCAACAAGATTCTGTCCTTCACAGTGTGGATTTTGGGGCTGGCATGTATCTGTTGGATTGTCTGCATTAATATGTATTTATGAGAGACAGGTTACCTAGATGTATCGTGTAACTCCTCTCCCATGACAGGATTTCCTATTCTTGATGTAAAGCTTATATCCTAAATCCTCTCATCCCCAGGTTTTCCTGCTGTTTCACTTGGAAGCTCTTCTGCCAGTACAGGAAGGACCTTCCTGTGTCCTCTCCTGTGAAATACTGCTCAGCTGGCCAGAACACGGTGTCCAGGTTAATTAAACCCCCTAAAAGCAAAATGTGCAGCCCCTACACAGTATTTTAGTTTAACACGTAGTATTTCGCTTTGTGGGACTAACGTTGTGTAACCTTTTGCACAGTAATTTTTTCTGGCTAGCTGTGTTTTTTGAATAGATTTTAAAGGAATGCTTACATTGCTACTCTGAGTTAAAAAGAATATAAAAATAATAATTACCCTAAACAGGAACTATTTTCATTGAAAGATTTTTAGGGCAGTTTTTCTGAACCATATTGAATCATTTTCTTATGGGATCAAAGCACGTTGAAAGTACAAAATGTTATTATATATTCAAAAAGATTGGAAGCCTATCACGAATCTGTGGCTCAGGGAGTATGGATTTGTTACCTTCGAATCATCAGTCTGATCCAGGATACCTCAGGCACGTCCCAGGTTGGTGCTATGCTGGTGTGTGTGCCTGCTCTGGAGCTGCCCTTGCTGAGTGCTGCGGTGGCAGCGCTCGTGCTGCGGCGCTGCAGGACACGGGGCCCGAGCGCGGCTACGCGAGGAGGGCCCTGGCCGCTGCAGGGCTTCCACACGAGCGTGGGCCATGTGCTGGACCTCGGTACAGGGGGGAATGGTGTTCTGGGGGAACATTAAAAGCACAAAAAACACCACCACCAAGGAAGCTTCTTCATCTAGGAAGGCCTTAAACCAAATCATTAAATCCTAGCTCATTACTGTTCATATGTAAGAAGAATTGGTGGTTAGAGAAGTTCTCCAGAAATAAGGAGCTGGTAGGTTAACAAATACTTAATAATACAGGCTTTGAAAATCTTCTGGTTGAAAGAACTGAAAAAACTATAGCATACACATACTGTGTGTGTACAGTTCTCTGTGTGCTGTACAATTCTCTGAGATTTTGTTGGTTTCTGCCAGTTGTTTGAATATTTCCTCTTCAGTTTGTACAATGAATGTTGTTTTTGGCTGGCAATCAAACAGCCAAAAAGGAGAGAGATCTTTCTTTTGGGGATCATTCAGAGCTATGAAAATCAGCTGGTTAAGAAGGAAAACCTCCTTGGTGTATCTTGTTTATTCTGGTTTAGTTCTTAATATTTCGGTCTATGTTATTTTGTTGCTGCACCTACAGTACAACAAACTTTGTGAGGAATAAAGTAAGGGGATAATAAAGTTGTGGGATAAAGTAAGACCCAAAGAAAATCTTCAGTGGTACTGGTGAATTAGATCTTTCTCTCATTTTTACCTGTCCTTTGTGGAGGCCCTCTTCAAAGAGAATAGTACCTTGTCAGTAGATAATAGGTGCCTTGTTAGCCGCTAGTTAACCGCAAGGATGTCAGTCTTAGCAGCAGATAAAGAACGGGGCAGGAAAAGGAGGAGGACTGCAACCCTCCCCCCGTCCCTCCACCCTGCAGAATGTCTTGTCAGAAGAAACAAAGCCAGGAAAAGAAGATATTTACAACCGCCCGGGTGGCCAGATGCTGACTGGTTGTAAGCTTTGCAACGCTTGTGTTAAGAGAGTATTACAAGAAGTTGGTTTGAAGACAGACTTGTCTCACTCTGCGTCCCGGACTGAGTCCCTTCCTTCACCAGGTGCAACAGAAGGCGCCCGACGTGGGGCCCGAGGACTCGCTCTCCTCCGGCTGCATCGCCCAGCCGAACTCGGGATTCACGGTGAACGGAAGCGAATTTTGTGTGCATATCAACGCCGCCTGAAAGGAAGAAGGTAAGCGACTGGGGACTATGGGTTCATACCTAATGAAGGAACAGAAGGACGATTTAGAAGCTTCTCCCAAAATCTTGAAACAGCAAGGAAAAAATTTAGATGAAGAAGAGCTGCAAAAGGTTCTTGCGTGGGCTTCTAAAAACGATCCTTCAGTGAATAGCGAGAATGTTTTTAACCTGGAGAGATGGGACCAAATTGGGGTCCAACTGTGGGATAGTGCCACGCGTGGTGATAAGGCTGCTGCTGACCTGTTGCCACAATGGCGAGTTGTATTTGAAACGTTGAAATCTCACAGTGGGTCGCAGTCGGACACGAATGATGGGGTCGGGCCCCCTGCCATCCCCTCCGCGCCTCCATTACCTCAGTCATGTCCTAATGAGAATCAGAAAAGAAAACCCGCTGCAAAAGCCTTTGCAGAACTGCCGCCTGATGATCAGGACGATGATCCTTTTGACCTGGGTCCTACTGACCCTGAAAAGGAGCCAGGCCTATACCCCCCACATCACGCGCCAGACCAGAATCCGCGTTGGGAAGGTTTGTCGTATAATCTTATTAAGGATGTGCGACGCGCGGTGACAGACCATGGCCTTGGGGCTCCATATACCACCCGTCTTATACAATCTCTTTGTGATACTTCAGTTTTTACTCCCCACGATTTTAAAACTTTGTTTCGCCTCATTATGACTGATATGCAATATATGATGTGGGAGTCAAAAATGAGACAGCTTGCTCAAGCACAGGGGGAGGAAAACCAGCGGCTGTGGAAAAGAGGCCCGTTACGGGCTGTTACTGTGGACGTGCTAATGGGGGAGGGCGATCACAGTGCTACAACAGCACAGGCGGGAATTCCCCCTGAGGGCCTGCAGCAGGTTCAGGCGCTTGCTCTCCGCGCCCTAAAGGCCGTCCCGGAGGCTGGTAAACAACGACAGTCTTTTGTTAGCATAAGACAAGATGCGAATGAGCCATATATGAAGTTTTTGGATCGGCTTAATGAGGCTCTGGAGAAACAAATTGATAATGACCAAGCACGAAGCTACATTTTTAAACAACTAGCAATTGAACATGCTAATTCTGACTGTCAGAAGGTCTTACGGCCTCTGAAAGATCCCACCAGCGAGGACATGTTAAAAGCATGTATTAATGTCAGTACCAGGCAGTATGAGTACTCCCTCATGGCTGAAGCATTTGCAACAATGTCTATGAAAAATCCGTGCTTTGCTTGTGGCCAATTTGGGCATATCCGTAAATACTGTCCAAAAAGACAAGCAAACCAGGGAGGAGCGCCCGGAATATGTCCGCGCTGTCACAAAGGACGACACTATGCTAATCAGTGTCGATCAAAATTTGATAAGGAAGGTCAACCATTAGCCCCTTCGGGAAACCGCAAGCGCAGCGCGGCGAGGGGTCGCGCCATGACAGCAAATCACCCCTCAGAGCGGCCCCCCTGGGAAGCAGCCGCCACCTGTGCACCAGCACAAGCAGCAGCGGCCGGCGGGGCCTGGCCACCGCAACACAAGTGCTGATTACTGATACGTCAGTTGTGGTAATCCCCACTGGCGTCCACGGCCCACTTGGACAAGGAATGGCAGCACTGTTGACTGGACAATCTTCAACAATGAGACAAGGGCTGTTTGTGTTACCTGGAATTATCGATGCAGATTTCAAAGGAGAAATTAAGATAATGGTATGGACTCCGATAGTGCTGTGTACGGTGCCAGCAAGAAGCCAAACAGCACAATTAACATACTTATTACCACAGACACCAAATGCCGCAAAAACTAAACATGGTGCAAGCTCTTTTGGGTCCACAGGACAACCTGAGATTTGCTGGGCTCAACAGATAACTATGAATCGCCTGCAGATATCCTGCACGCTACAAGCAGGAGTGATAAAGTTTTCTGTACAAGGAATTTTATATAGCGGAGCGTTACAGCCATCAGTGCCTCACAGTGGCCCAACCGTTTACCCCTAATGAATGCACACGCATCGCTTTCCGGAATTGGTGGGCAGAGAACCCCAATGCAAAGCAAAAGACTGATAAATATTATCGGCCCAGAAGGACAAACCGCAAGCGTTAGACCATTTACATTGCCTGGATCTGTTACCTTGTGGGGGAGAGAGTGTTTCTGCCAATGGGGCATGCAGGTAAGCACGGATTTTTCTTAGGGGCCACTATCCAGCAGCAGGTCCCACCCATGATCTGAAAAGCAGACAAACCAGTGTGGGCAGGCCAGTGGCCCCTTTCATGAAATAAACTGCTGCAACTACACAAGTTAGTAGATGAACAACTGCAAGCTAGATATATAGTTCCTACTGCAAGTCCATGGAACGCACCAGTTTTTGTAATTCAAAAGAAAAATAATTCCTGGAGACTGTTACATGACCTTAGAAAAATTAATAAGGTCATCGAAGATATGGAAGCCTTACAGCCCAGACTCCCTTCTCCGGCGACGTTAGCTCAAACATGGACTTTGACTATACAGACGACGCATTGATTGCTGCAGAGCAAGAGGAAACGGCACAAGAGGCCCTGCGTCAGATACACAAGCAGCATCGGCTGCAGGACTAAAAATTGCAGAAGATAAAGTACAGGAAACTCTGTCTTGGCGATATTTAGGATGAAGAATTTCTGACCGTCAAATTCGGCCGCAATCATTGACCCTAAAGACAGATATGAAGACTTTGAATGATCTTCAAAAACTTTTCAGAACTATTAATTGGATCCGTCTCTCCTTAGGGATTTCCACAGAAGAATTACATCCTCTATTTAAGCTTTTAGAGGGAGACACGAGTTTGACATCCCCGAGCTGGCTTAACCCTCCCACATGAGCTGTGCTTGACAAAGATGTGGACAAATTAACCACTCAGACTGTTCACAGACAAAAGCAGAATCATCCTGTCAGTTTTTTTGTTTTTCATTGTAGCTTCCAACCTTATGGTCTGTTAGCACAAAGGATACCACAGGACACATGTCCATTAATAATTTCAGAATGTGTGTCTGTCTCATAATTTTGGCAAAACTGTCACCACCTCTATTGATATGATTGCAATGGTTATTCAAAAAGGAAGAGAGTGTTTGATGTTTCTAGATGGCACAGAGCCTGATATTATTTATTTACCACTCAATACAAAACAATTAACCTTTTCAACTCACCAGCCTTTTGTTTTTCAGTGTGCCTTGGCAGATTATCCAGGACAAGTAAGTAACCACTTTTCAGGACATAAAATCATAGACTTTTAACTCTCTTTCTCTACTATCTGTTTCCCATTTGAACCTTACGCCAATACCCGACGCTGTTGGAGTATTTACTGACAGCTCGGGTAGGACAGATCATGCAGTTGTAGTTTGGAAAAATGATGAAGGGCACTGGGAGAGCGACATACATGTTGTCACAGGCTCACCACAAATAGTGGAATTATCAGCAGTTGTCTGCGTCTTTACGCGCGCGATGGCCCTCTGCAGTTAACATTGTAACAGACTCTGCCTATGTTGAAGGGTTAGTCTCTACGTTAGAACACTCCTTTTTAAAAGAGGTTTCAAACGAGACCCTCTTCGTGCTTCTCTGGAAGCTCAGATGGCTGTTAACCATGCTTTACCTGACCGTGCTTTATCTGACACGTACACTCGCACACCTCGCTGCCTGGACCTATTAGCGAAGGTAACGCTCAACAGACAGCCTTGCAGGAGCTGCAGTTCTGCCGGATCGCTTCGCACAAGCACGTCTGTCGCGTGACTTTGATCATCAAAATGCAAAAGCCTTACGGAGGTTGTTCCAGCTGGCTCAGGAACAAGCTAGAGAAATCATACAGTCATGCCCAGACCGCCAGCGCATTTTACCAGTACCATCCATCGGAGTAAATCCTCGCGGCCTTCCTGTGCTTGAAATCTGGCAGTCACATGTAACGCGTATGCCTGAATTTGGAAGTCTTAAATATGTACATGTTTCTGTTGATACCTCCTTGTCTTGTATTTATGCCTCAGCGCATAGGTCAAAATGATGGTTTCAATATTCCTGGGAATCTTTTTGGGAATTTAGGATTAGCCACACGGATTAAGGCAATATTGCAGATAAGCTTGATATGTTTGATAATGTTTGTTTGCTTTTTAATATCTATCCCATGTTTGTTAAAAACAATCCAATGTTTAATAGACTGTGCCTTGAAACAAGCCTTCTTTATAAATAACGAGGGGGGAGATGTGGGGGTCTCAGGGGCAGACTCGAGAGTGTTGGTGGAGCGACCCTGGAAAAGAACACTGTTACGATTGTTGGAATCAAACCCTGGGAGTAAATGCGACAAACTAAACCACCTTGTGCTTAGCCATATTAACGTAAAGTGTCTAATTTTTGTACTAACTGTATTTTGTACTAACTGTATTTTGTTTATTGTTAACTTCTCTGCTTTGTTTCTTATTATGTGTTAACAACTGATTGATTGATCATTTAACTAAGTCTGTTTAACTAAAAACGAATAAAGAAGGGTGAGATGTGGAGGCTCCCTTCAAAGAGAATAGTACCTTGTCAGTAGATAATAGGTGCCTTGTTAGCAGGCAACCGCAAGGATGTCAGTCTTAGCAGCAGATAAAGAACGGGGCAGGAAAAGGAGGAGGACTGCACCCCCCCATACAGAAGGTAAAGGTCTTGTCAGAAGGTAAAGAAGGTATTTACAGCCGCCCGGGTGGCCAGATGCTGACTGGTTGTAAGCTTTGCAACACTTGTGTTAAGAGAGTATTACAAGAAGCTGGTTTGAAAATAAGGTTGTCTCACTGTGCATCCCAGACTGAGTCTGTTCCTTCACAAGGTGCAACGGTCCTTCTTTCTCTCCTTCTTACATAAAAAATATATACCTTTTTATTCTAACAAATAAAATGATTTAGACAATTTTAGTTCTTTGCATTCTCCCAAATACTTTATATTGCTGAAGCATAAGTTTAAGAGTTTAAGGTATAAGAGACCATCTCTTAGCCAGCTAAGCGCACACTAATATATATCAACTTTTTTTTTTTTTTAAAGTTTGCACAACATGTGCAAATGTTACTTTAGCTTTTGCTACTTGACAGGCATGAATTTGTATCTCATATGGTAAAGAAAATGTTGCAAGTTATTTCTCCCCTGCCCCCTGGCAAGTCTCTTTCAATTGGTTTCTTTTTAATGCATGGAGCTCACCAGAAATGCTGTGATCACCTCTGGTATTGTTTAGTTTCACAACCCACTTAACTGCATTTCAATTTATAGCAAATTGAAATGTTTGCTCAAGGATAAGTATTAGAACTGCTTATATATTACTACACTTATATATTGTTCTGAGACTTTTGACCATATGATTTTATCCTTAAATAACCTCCTTGTTTCAATACTTAGTAGTCGAAATTAAAGTTAAGGAGCTGCACAAAGTTGAACCTGATACTCCTCTTCAGTTTGCTTTCAGTAACACATTTCGGATGAACTGTTCCACCACCACGGTGGTTTTCTTCTCGTCCCTGGGAGTGTGTAAGTGATGGCAAACCAAACGGCGGCCGCCAGCGGCGGGGGCTGGAGGGCAGCTTCTCGGTGCAGCCTGCAGGAGCGGAGCCAGCCAGCGTGTTGCTGTTGCGTTCCACAGTACAATGCAGGAAAGGATTCTTTCACAGCAAAGTGGTTCTTAATTGCATGATTCCAGACAGCTCTTTTTTGCAGTTTTCACACTCTCTCACACGTATAAAAAAAGCAGAAGCCCCAAATGTTTAAATCTTTCAGCAGAGCTTTATTTGCTATTGCTTGGGGATTGTTTTCAAACTGAGGAATACCATTCAGCAGAAGATTGAAGATTATGAGCCATATGCTCTTGCCTGCTTATGAGGGCAAAGAAAACAGAGCAGCTTTTACTGTATGTAGGAGAGCAGAAGATTCTCCTCGAGGGGAAGAGCAGCTCCTTTCCGCGCCCCTGCGTGCAGGCTGTGCATGCAAGCGGCCCTGCGCGTGGGGCACCCGGCTCAGCCATGCAAGGCGCAGGGCGAGCAGCTTAGATCCAGCAAACGGCGGCGCAGGAGTGAGGGCCTGGGGCCTGGGTGCTTGAAGAAGCTCCCTACGCAGAGTGCCCCTTACAAGAGTTGCTGTAATATCGGTACCGCTCTAGCTGTGAAGGAGCAGCCCTCTCTGCGGGCGTCCCTTGAGACTCCCGTTCAGAAGCAGCCCAGGGGAAGGCACAAATTGCTTGGTGCTGCAGCACAGGCTGCAGACATGTTCTGGGTCTCTTTGCTCAGGCAACGCAAGGCAGCTACAGGATGGCTCTTTTCCAGACAGATACTAGCAGGCTAGAAGAATTTTGATTTACAGCAATCCTCAAATGCTCAGTTCTGTGATGGTAATAGAATTCTTCTCCAGAAAAAACTCTTCCTCCGGAAGTTTGTTGCTCGCAGGCCATAGTAAGTAGCTCTGAAGAATCAGAGGGATCCTGGGACAAATTATTCTCCAGTGTACTTTACATAAGCCTTTTTTCAACTCTCTTTTGCCTGCAGTAAAAATGCCCTTGTTTGTACCCTGCACACCTGAGTAGGCGGCTGTGCCAGGGGCGCTGGCTGGGCAGCATTGCTGCTGCGAGTCCTTCCTCAGGCAGACAGCAGGACGGAGTTTCTGTTTCCTCTGGCTTGTGAAGGCAGCCCTTTCTCTGGATGTTGTGCTGCAGACCACAGCATTTAAACCATTTTCTTCACTGCCTACTGCAAGTCACTACCGTTTTGTTCTATATAAAGTCCTTTCCCCCAGCCTTTTAAAGGACCATCCCCAAAAATCCATCCCTTTCACTTTTCTTGATATTCATCAACTTTGCCTGCTCTTTGCACACAGTGTGTTTGCAGGACAGTCTTACACAGGCGTTTCCTGCTTCCTGTTCAAAATCTCACTCTCCAGGAGTCTAATTCATATACAATTCCAAGCCGTAGAAGTACGGCCATTTCCATGGTGTAAGCAGAGTGTCAGTGTATACACTGTCCCTCTTCAGGAAGTTTGTCTCTTTGCACTCATCTTTTATAGTAAGATAAAGGAAAGTTATCTAGTCCCCTTTCCGTCAATCACCAGGTTGCTATTCCTGAAATCAGTTACTTTTGTTTGCCTTACATACATTTCCTCTTCTTTGTGGCTTGTCTTCTCTCTGTTTGTTCTCAAGCCTAAAGTAACTGAAACAATGGGAAGTGGAGACAGGGTGAACTACTAGAATTGTGTGGTGATTCCTACTTGCATTTTTCATCATGCTAATTTTAATTATTCTTGCCAAATTACATGGTACGTAGATAACTTTATCCTCAGTATGTTGCGCTTTCTCTTTTACAAGTCATTCTGAACAATCAACAATACTTACTTTTAGTAAAATAAAATTTAGAAAAATAATTAATATTAACGTGCTGCTCTGCAGATAATTCCACTGCAACAATGTCACTTTCTGGAAGGCCTTACAGGGACTTAAAGGCAAAATTAATATGTAATCTTTATGAAACTCTAGCAAGCGGCGTTCCTGCCCAGCTGGTGTAAATGCTGCAGTTTGCCCTCCCCAATAAGCACTTAGTTGGTTATTTAGTTGCATCCAGGTACTGTGGAGGTTCCTGTTAGTGGTGTTACCTGGAGGCACTTCGCTCCCAAGGATAATGTGCAGGGACGCTCTTTTTTATGAAACCACTTTTCTGTGTTACTGTGGTCTCTCAAAGGCCGCTTCGTGGCTGCTGTATGAAGTGCTTTGCTGAATGCCCTTGTTCAGCAGCTTGTTCTGCACGCAGCAGGTGTGGGATGAGTCGTATTCGCAGTGCTGGGGCCTGCAGAGCAGGAGGGCCCGTCCCGGCCAGGAACCTGCCTGGGAGGCTGGAGGGGGGACTTTCGTCCTAGCGCCCCGTGCTCGGTGCTTCGTTACCTCTGTCTCAAAGAACTTCAGGTGATGCTCAGTACAAACAGCAGGCGACAGCTGCAGGCAGACCTGCCTTCCCAGAGCTGCAGTTTTCTTCTTTGGGTAGAACTAACCTGCTTTGAAAAACTTGAGGCAAAAGCATCACCGTGTGCGAGTGCCTTAGTGGGTAACAGGTGCGGATGTATTTTGTACATTGCCTGTTAAAGCTAAGGACTGAGGCAAAAAATAAAAAAGTCCCTCCTGTTCTTGTTGGCCTGGCATCAGCAGCCCCTGAAGATGCCGTTGGGGCGGCAGCTGCTGCAGACACGTGCGGCTGCTGCACCGAAGGCAGAGGTTGCGATGCTGGAAGCCAGGAGGAGTTGTGGCAATTTCAACTTCGGGCAAAAGAAAGAAAAAAAAAAACCTCTATCTTGGAATAACTGAAAAGGATCAGTAAGATCAGGATGTTTAGTGAACCTGCTTTTCTTCTCTTGTCAAACTTACTATGAACTAGTTGACAAAACTGAAACTTTTTTTTTTCCACATGTGAATGGGTTTTTCAGTCAGTCGTTATATTGAAAAACTATCATATGAACCTTTCCAGCTTTGAACTAGAAATGCGTTAGTGCAGAGCCACGCAGAAAATGTTTACAAGCATCTACCCAGGGCAAAAACATTCATAGCAGCTCTGACAATATTCAGTCACTTTTGCTTGTTCTCAGACACAGATTAAGCTTCACCCAGGTTTGTTTGAGTGCATGTGTGTTAAGTTGCAGGTAAAGCGCCTCTCACCCATTCTGGGTGGCCAGTAATGTTTCTCCGATTCTGTCTGAATGATGATATTTTATGAAAGCTTTTAGACTGTAGGTTTTCTACAGATACACTCTCTCCCTGGCCTACCTATACACGTGTTTAAATTTTTGCAGTAAGAACAAAAAATAATTAGAAAGAAATGCTTTGCTTATATTGGCATTTGAAGATCTGAATAATCAATAGTAATTAAAGGCTGGGTCATGTATTTGATAGAAATAATAAACAAGACAAAGAGCTTGGAACTGCCTGGTTTTGAAACAAGTGCTGTGGACAACCGATGCCCAGACCACATTAACTCACTTATATTAGTTTCTTTTCTTCCTTTCTGTAAGCATAATTATTTCTGTGCTGGTTTTATAGGGATATTCAGGAATCCTAGGAAAATAGTTCTAAGAGCTAGTTGTGAAGACACGTTGTGCACTGCAAAAAGAAACTGCCTTGAGAATTAGAGCATTTATCATCTAATGATCTCAAAACACCCTTAAAAGAACAAAGTCCCTAACACCTCTCAGAGGAACTAGGAAAGCATCTATGTGTGTTTAGTTTATTAAATAAAAATAGAGAAGTCCTTTGAGAATGAGGCCAACCTGAGAATTTCGGTCTGGATGCTCTAACTCGGTCGCGTTGTGCTGCTCCTGCGAGGTGAAACAGTGGGAGCAGCGGCCACGGAGGAAGGCCCTGGCGCCCGGCCGTGACGCCCCGGCAGCATCG
>NW_010587139.1:117241-157062 GCF_000705375.1 Tinamus guttatus | reverse complement strand
TCTATTTTTTTCAGCACTGGCTGAAATTTTGCCAGTGGATTGCATTTCTTTGCAGCAGATATTTTACAGCTGTTATAAAAGTGCTGCAGTTTGCTTGAATATGCAATACCTGCAAATTCTGTGTGGGATTTGTGAATTATATAGCAAGAAATTGAAAGATGCAGAAAAAAAGCAAGAAAAAAAGAGCTTGGAGAGCGGAGGTCAGGGCGACGGGAGGGAAAGGGCCGTGGCGCTGGCCGCGCTCCTGTGCACCGTGTGCGTTGCTGCAGCAGCCCCGCAGAGCCGGGAGGAGCCCGCGCGCAGCGGGTGCAGGTGGCCCTGCGTACGCAGTGTGCAGGTGGAGCGCGTCAGCAGCGCCACCCGGCACGGCGCCAGCCCTGCGGGGCAGCCGCGGCGCCTCCTTAGGGCTCACGAGCAGCCGAGCAGCTGCACAGCCCCCGGAGCAGGTACATCCGCCCCGCGTGCCCGCGTGGACCTTCTGGGCATGAGCTCGTAGGCGGGTCCCTGTCTCTGCAAGGGAAACCTTCCAGCATTCGCGTTTCCTGTGCCAGGCTAGGGGAAGCGGCAGGGTACGCATCGGCGAGTCAAGGTAGTCACATGAAGATTCATAGAAGGTATCACTAAAGCATTAGACTCTTTAAAACCAATGATTCACAACGTGGTAAAAGCAAAAGCTGAACTGTCCTTGCATGTTTTGATCCATGTTGCCAGAAACAATTGTTACTTCAAGTCACCTAAATATATTGCCACAGCTGTAGTCCACAGTGCAGAAGTTAAACAAATGTTATATTCCACAAACCGAAGGAAAAAAATGAAATGAAACTGAATTTCTGAAAAGTCTTGTATGTTTAGGAAAAAATACAATTAACTGTAATTGAGACAAAATTGTTGTCAGCTTTCAAAAACTTGTGTTGAGAGCTTAGTCTTTTGTTTCTAATCAGCCATGAACTGCAAGAGAAAAAAAGTTCAATCTTGCCTTAAGGTTCCTCATATACTCGTGTAAATAACAAAAGCGATGAGCATGCAAGTCAGCCTGATTCCCCTCTCCTTTTCTTCTCCCTTTCCCAAAGCAGGACAAAGTGCTTTATGCTGTTGCAGTGTGCTCAGAAATCCACTTTAATTTCATACAACAAAACACTGCTTTGGTAATAGTGAGAAAAAGGGAATGGTAACTCTTCCTCTATGCATCATTTGCAAAGATATTCCCGAGTCTTCCTAGATATAATGAAGAGGCCCTGATCCCTTTGCTATCTGCTTCACCAGCCATCACCAGTAAGTGACTGTCTATTAGCCCTTTCCTCAAAGCTTCCATGCTCGCAGGCTGCAGTTTAGGAGAGACCACCACTAATCCCATGATTTTCAACTAGAGGTGCACGTTTCCACCTTTTTTTTTTTTTCTGCAGGGAACCTCAGTAGTGTCTGTTCAACCACACTAGACTTTGTGGCAGTTATCAAAGAAGACGCATATTTTCCAACAGGAGTTACAAAAGACTTTGCTGTAGTGAATAACAATTTTCCTGCTAGTGTCATCAGCTTCTTGTGATTATTTTAAACTCAATGTCTAGTTTCTCTGTGAAGAAATCTGTGAATGAAAGGGAATGATAGCAGCTGGGTTTTCATTCCTTTTCCTCTGTTGACCCTAGTCTTTTAAACAGAGATTCCTGGGTGAGGCATAGGAGGAGTAACTGGGCTAGGTGTAACTGCCAGAGGAAATGTATGAGAAAAGCCTGCTCTGTTACTCTGCTGGGGGAATTGTCTCCATTCCTGGAGTGATTTTGTGTTTTCTTTTTAAAGAACTGACTGAATACTGGAAGAAACTTGAAAACTAGCTGAGAAATTGGTCTCTTCCTCTGCTTTGCTCAGCAACCAGCAAAACTGATGCAGCTCTTGCCACTTGGGTAGGACACAGCAGTATCTGCGGATTGCTGAAAACCAGTCACCAGTCCTGAGCTGCCTGCCTCCCGTTCCGCTTACGCGTAGAGCTGGAGGGAAGCACAACACCTGGCGGAATTCCAAGCTCGGTTTGCTGCAGGAATTAAAGGTCATTAAACATGTTGTTTGTTCCCTCCATCTGGAACATCTGAATCAGTGGGAAGTTCTGCTTAGAGGAGATTTTATGGTATTTTGGTAAGGAAGATTCTGGTTTGGGGGCTACAGTTATTAAATGCTTACATAATAGTTAAAACAAGTACACTAAACAACAAGCATGGTCAAACTATCAAACTTGTCTTTATAGATTCAACTAATTAGTCTATCAATTAAAATCAAATTATTTTGTTTTTAATTGCAGGTTATTTAGGATGTTTGTCTTTTCCTGGTACTTTAGTGATTAGGTACCTTTTTAGATGCTTTTAATTACAGTTTATTCAATACGTTTCTGTTCAAGTGGGTTACTTCACAAAGACACATTCTGTCCCAGAGCACTTTCTGCAGTAGCTAAATGTTGGCTGTGGTTCCAGGAAGCCCGTGGGAGCCCAAAGCAGCCACAGGCTGGGCTTCCTCACCCGGCCACGCCAGGACCGCGTGGGAAAGGGAGAGGATCCGCAGGTGCCCTGCGCAGGCTGCCGCTGGGAACGAGCTGCACCGCGCCTGATGCTCCTGCACGAAGCCCGCAGGCAGAAGCACAGCCATGACAGCATGTTTCTTTCTAAGGTATAAAGCCAGGTTAACTCTGCTCATCTAAAATACACAGAGGTGCCTATGTCTGCTTGACAAATGATTTTTAAATATTTTAAAGTGGAAACTTCTGTATGCAGCCATAAAATCTTTGCAGCTCTAACACAGGAGGAAAAAGTTGCATCAAATTTGACTCCGACATGAACAATTTTAAAGCTGACATGATCAGAGCACTGGGTAATGTCCTCTAACAGCAAAAGGTATATTATAGATGCAGTTTGATTCCCAATTTCTGCTTTGAGTCTGCTCTTTGTCTTGGAGACACCTCTGTGCAGGCCTGCAAACAGACGGGTTAGGAGAAGGTGGGCTGAGGTCAGCTCTGTGTTGACCTGTTTGCTGCTTTATCACTGGAGCTAACCAGATTGTCCTGAGGAGTTGCTGGGATAAAGCTCTGAGGAGGCAGACAGAAGAGGTAGAGATTCATGAAGAAAGCCTGTAGCGGACTTGCCCCTTCCTTCAGGGGTTGTTATCCGATTGCTGTACTTCACAATCGCCCCTATTTATGTACAGAGATAAACTCGCATTTACAAAAGGATGTCTAGCAAAATTTCAGACCATTTATGTATACTTACATATTACGTATATTTATTATGACAATAATTGAAACTTCAGGTGGGAACTGAGTGTCATTATTGCTTATGATCTGTTCTGCAACTTTTATTGATGGTTTTAACACCCTGCTACCAGCTGAGCTCTCGCAGAGGGTGTCAGGCTGTTTAGGATGCCCTAGAGAAAACTACTTGAGAAATCAGCTGTAGTGTGTGGGAATTCTCTGCCATTCCCCGAAAAGAGTGTGACCACATCTTTCTTAGAGCTACAGCATTAGTATTTTTCCTGATTTGTATAATTCCACATTAAAGGAAGCTTTGAGGACTCTTTCATTTAAATTGCGTTAGATCTAGAAAGCTTAGAGCTGTTTTTAGTATTTACACTCAAGGGAGTTCTCCATTCAGTTCAGTTAACCTTGGATATAATTCCAGAGCACTGAAAAAATGTGTAAGCTTTGCTCTAGGCAGAATTTTAACTGCTGAAGATACTAGACTGACCCCGCACAATCACAGCATTGTGAAACCTAAAACAGTTTTGGTTTCATACATTTTAAGATTATAATTGCATCCTAACAGTGTTTCATGACCTTTTCCAAAAACTGAGCTATTTGCTGTTTTGGATGAAGCTGATGAGTGATGCAAGCAACCCTCCAAACACATTAGAGTTGGCCAGTCCAGCTGAATCCCTCCCCAGCAAGTCGCACCCAGTACAGAAGTTTACAATAATGCATCATCCCAGCCATGAAAGCATGGCAGGGAGCAAAATGTTTGCTCTGTAGATACAGATACTGTTAGAAGCACCGAGAGTTCCTGCAGTTCTCGCTTTCTGGAGCTGTCTATGATAAGCCAGCTCTGAGACCATGGAAATAGCAAGCTCCACAGGAGACCCTGTATTCTATTTTGCTTCTTCCAGGAAGCCAAACAAGAAAAATATTTTCAAAATTAGACCGTTACAGAATCACGCCAGTGGCTGGGCTCCATATTAGCCCATACATGCTGGTGAATATAGATTTTCCTGCGGTATTCTTCCAAAGCATTTGATGTGTCACTGACCTGTATATTCCATGTGTTTGCCGAAACTTCTTGCAGTTTTTGTCACAGAAGCCATTTGCGTTTTCAGACCGTTTCTCATAATGAAAATGCAGTCATTTAATATTGTCTTAGATGCTCTTTTGGGCTGATCTCAGCTTATCTCAGCTCTGAAACATACATTAAAATTGTTCAGTCAGTGGAGATTTTTATGCAAAAGACAGAATTTTCTATTTGCTTAACTATTCATGTGCAAATTGTATAGTAGGTTGTTTCTACTGCACGCAAAAACATTTGCTAACATTTAAAATGCATTTCTTTTATTTTAGCATTTCAGCTGAGTATTACTGCATTTTCTGAAGCCAAATAGCTGTTCGAAACATGGAATCCCTTGATTTGAACAACGTTGCACACCCTGTTAATGTCGTATCGTAGTGAAAGAATCCTGATTTGTTTTCATTTGATCACTTAATATACATGATTCATTTATGCTAAAGTTACTTTCACATGAAATAAATCTTACAAATTAAAACTTACAAATTGCCCATGACCCAACTGGCACAATAAATGCTAGTGTGTGTAAATTATCTTTTCCTTGTCTCAATCTTAGTACTTGTTCCTAATTAAAAGAGGCCAGCAGTGCCAGCGGTTGCATACGGGGAGTGCAACAGGAAAGAGTTACCTGGAGCATCGTTAAGGCCCAGCAATCAAACACGGAGCCATATACATTTACACCTGTGCCTCTTAAAACACAGCTAATTTGTTCACCTTTTCCTAGGAGCAATTAACAGCAGGCAGGAGCTCCAACGAAGTAAGATTGTGATTCCCACCAGGACTGTTTGTAATGAACACTATGAGTAGCAGCAGCTATAAACTGTTTACATTAAGACTTGATTAATAACAAAGCCATCAAACTACACTTGAGGTTTTATACACAGTGCCAGGTTAAGCTAACTAAGTATCATGTTCATTGGGATATTCTCTGGCTAATCAAGAATTTTGGAGGGGCTGCGTTTTTGGGGACAGTTATGGTGATTTGCAGCTCATTTTTTCCTGAAGGATCAGTAGAATTCAGCTCACTTGCACAAACTTGTCATTTGCTACAGTGCAGAAGTGGGTTTGTATTGCACGATTTTAGAAATTTCAGTCGGAGTGTCTATTTATGACAGTTACTCAGAGCTGTACAAATGAGTTCTTAAGGGAATTAATTAGCTTTCTGTTAGGGTTAAGCAGGACTGTTAAGCATGCCACTGGAAATTAAGTTTAGGGAGCTCATTAGAAAACCTGGAGAAATTTTAATAATCTGTTTCTTAATTTCCGCCTGATTGAACATTGATTCAAACTTGCCTTTTTGAAAAAATATTTTTACTGAAAACTAGAGTTTTATCAAATACACAATCTCCTGAGTTTTGCCAAAATAAATCAAAAAAATTTAAATTTCTCTCTGAATAAGGTGTTTACCGTGACGGATAGATCTGTATGTTAAGGAAGTTAATATCCATGCTCTGCTTAAAAAAAAAAAAAAAAAAAAAAGCCAAATTTCAGCCATATCGAAATCAGAAGTTGAATTCTTATATCAGATGTTAATTCCAAGTTGAATTTTATTGCATCCAATACCTTATTCCAGGTTTCCCTTGAACTTAAGAAAACCATTGCGATCCAGGCCTGCAAGTTTTCGCTGTTCAGACTTCTGGCCTGGTTAAGACTTCAGAGACTGATGCGTACTCTAAGTTAGGTTATTTTGCACAAGGATGTAGCAGTTGCTAACATTCCAGTTAAATGTTTGGGGCTCTTTAGGTGGAATAATCATGCAAAACCTGACAAATGTATATAATAAACATATGGCAGAACTGACTTTTTTTAGAAGCACCTGGTGCTTTAGAAGCAAAAACACCAGTGGAAGTCAATGAAATGTGGGCAGCCAAGAAAAGCTCGCACATAAGGAAGTCCATGTCGTGAGGTGCCAGATGCCTGGTTTTCTGAAAACGCAGCCGCACTATCCCGCGAGGCTCTCCGCTGCCGTATAAATGGTATTGGGTGAGAGAATTTCGTAATGTATTGCTGCACACAAACTAGTATTTGTGTTGGCTTGCTTTAAAATACAGATGCAATCAAACTTCTCCTTCCTGCGTTTCCGTGCCCGCAGTCTTCGTGGCGGCTGCTCCGGCAGCTCCCGCGCAGCGCTGCTCAGGGCGCAGCTTCCTTGGTCCCGTGCGCCGCCTCACCCCGTGGCAAGTCTGCAAATCAGCAACAGTTGCCTGTTAGTAAGGTGAACTTGCTGCTTTGATTGCATTGTCTCATTAGAGGACTTTGCAAGTGTGACCTTTCAAGCAAGAAATGTACTGCGTTCATTATGAAACCCCCCAAAACAACATACTCAAACAGTAATTAACATAAGGTGACTTTCCAAATTAGAATTAATTCAGTTATTTTGGATTCAGTTTTTTTCTTTATGAAATGCCCAAGCGCTCCGTGAAAGTGAGGAAAATCAGTGTTGTGATACTTGGGAGTTTTTACTGTTGAACATACTCACATAATTGCTTTGGTACTTCTGATACAGAGTGTTATTCAATGCAGAACACAAATGAAGTAGCACAAAATGAAGTAGCATTTATTCTTTGCACCTAACTTATGAAGACCAAGTAAATAATTTGGCCAGAGTGTAGTAATACATATGAAGTGTGTAC
Source organism: Tinamus guttatus (assembly GCF_000705375.1). The sequence goes on along the minus strand of NW_010587139.1, from coordinate 150,122 downwards.
TTGCTGTCACTGGCTTTTAATATAATTAAGTGGACTTCTTTATAAAAAGTGGGCTCTGCTTTTGCATGTACACCAAACTGCCCTGTGGTTTTTTTTTCTCTGAATTTACTGATTGCTGCATTTTCTGCACTATTTAAGACAATAAATAAAAACACTCCATTTTTGAAAGTCATGAGATCACTTTTATCTTTGTGAAATTTATACTGGTCTCAGAACTGGAGCCGGGAGCTGCAGGACGTGATTTTGGAAGCTGCAGGCAGGACGCGGTGCCCGAGGTGGTGGACGAGCCCCTGGAGTTGGCTCCTCTTGGGGAAGACGGATGGTCCCTTGGCGGGATGGGGTATTGAAAAGGGGTTGAATGTCCTATGGATGAAGGAAAGTGTATTTTTAGATAAATCTGAAAATTCATTCTATTTCATTACATGCCTGAGACAGCGCAGCAAAGCAATTCACATGGTCTCTCTTCTGTAAAACTTTCTTTTACAGCCACTCAAGAAAGCAAGAAGAAGGTTTTCCGTAACGATGAGTGCCTGGCAGGTGTCGTTTCAGCAGAAGACAAGGGCTCATGCCAGGAACATGGATCTAACGCCTGCCCGTTATGCCGTGGCCACAGGACTAAGTCAGAGGGTACCACCTGCATTTACAGCACCACAGTCAGCAAAACATGTATTCTGGCACCATTCAAAAAGCTCAAAGAGCAGCTGCAAGTCTGTGCAAGTGTAACGATGCAGGCTGTTCCAGCTGCAGAAATGCAACGACTTAACATATTTCATTGCCATTTCAAATCTTTTGTTGCTATAGTGCATAGAATGTTTTTAAAGGCAGGATTTTTCTTGGGGTTTGTTTATGTCCTAGGAATAAAGGGCAGTTCTGATTACCTGGGTTAAAAAGTGGACATTAACATCTCCTCGTTTCCTAAATCATATAAAATAGCCATGATAATGAACCAATGCTAAAGTAATTAAGTATAAAGACTCTGAAAATCATGCACTATTCTTTTAAAATTATCAATATCAGTTTATCAAAAATGTCTTGGCACATGTGTTGATATATTTTAAAGTTGCTGTTCATAATATTTTGGAAAAACGGCTTGCCTTCTGCTTGTTCCAGTTTCATTGTATACATATACACATGACTAACTCTGGCAACTCAAAACCAATGTGCACTATTAAACATGAAACAGGTTTTAATTAGAAATAGAATTACAAATAGAAATACAAGTATAGAAGACTATAAAATATCTTGTGTTACTTCTTGTAGGAGCAGTGATAAATTTGACTTTACAGTTGACTTTAAAATGTACTTGATTCATATAGAAACCAGCGATTTTGGAAGCAATATGGTAGCACTGCTCTTAAGGACTGCAGTATACTTTTAACGGGCTTTTAATAGGAAATTAGGAAATAGGAGAAAAAGGAATTTTAGTTGAAAAACTTTGGGTTTTGAAATATTCTCCACTCATTCTAGTGATAATGTGAAAAATGAACTGGCATTTGTATTTTCTTCTAAATACTTCCAATTTAATACCAGAATTAATTTCAGTAAATTATGTCCAGGAAAAAAAAAGTATTAAAATGTAATGTATTATTCTGAAATAGTAAGTGGTTAGTGAATCCAGCATAGTTGGAAAAGGCAGGAGAAACTGAATTCATGCACATTGCTTCACATGGCTATTTTATCCAGTTTTAGGGTTACAGCCTACATCACTTCTTGATGTGTTTCCACATCATTATATTGACATGATCTTCCAAGTCACTCAGGCTGCTTTTCCAGCCAGCTCAGCTGTTCACAGGCTCTTACGAAGCCAGGCTCTTCAGGCTCTGGTTCTTCCAGAGCAGCAGGGGACCCGGCCAGAACTTTTTCACAGGCAGTCCGGATTTTTGATACACAAATCACTGACGTTAACAGCAGGTCTGAGTCTGACAAGGACTATTATCAGCATCGTTCATATTCTTTATCTAATATAACCCCCTCAGAACTCTTACTAGAAAATAGAATTTTGCATTTTCAGCCTGCTTTATTCAGAATATTAAATTGTAAGCATCTCCATCTGTGAAAAAATGTGAGTGAAAAGTATTCATTATTGCATTGTTATTGTCTCTGCCTATTTTAAAGTAAAATTCCTGTTTTTTTGGGGATACATTGACTTTTTGAGAATCTGGGCCTATGTAATTAGAATATATTTTCTGACGTATATTTCTATTTTTTTAATTCTATTTCTAGTCTCTGTCTTCTATTTCCTTACATCTGTCAGTGTTGGATTTCATTTGTTCTTCTAGATGTTCTGCATCTTCATAAAGCTATAGCAAGTTCTGAAAAAACTGAAGAACTGATGCTCTTCTTTTAGTCTTACGTTGTACGTATTACCCTAAAGAGTAAATTCTGTTCTCTGAAAGTTGTGATGAATGGAGCTTTGATTAATGTATTGATATGGTAACCTGTCATATTCTGTAAGTTATCAGACAAAAATGAGCGAACTTGTTCACTGTGGCTCTCAAGTACCTCATCCCTTAAATATATGGATGATTCGTGGTTAAACCAACAGATGAAATCATAAAACAACTCAACGGCGTTTCCTGTTCCTACGCTCCTGCGCGGCGGTGAGCAGCGCGGCTGTGCACGCAGGAGCTCGCACACATGAAGGCAGAGCAGGAGGCTCCCGCGCAGCACCGCGGCGTCCCACTGCCTTATCGGCCCGAGGGACACCAGGAAATGCCAATTTTATTTTCTTGTTTTTGAAATTCTGCATAGTACATAACTTTGTCTAATCTATTTAAAATTATTTTAGGAACTCACCCCAAATTCCTCAAAATATGTGCCAAGGCTCACGGCTTTTTGTTTGGAAATGATTTCTCAGCATTTCTGTTCCCCTTTTTCCATCCTGATACCGACTACAGAAAAGGTCAATAATGTCCTGTGTAGGGTAATTTATGTTCTCTGAAAGCCTGCGTTGTACAGTAACGGTCCATATCACCCATAAACCACATTATCAATCACTGCACACTCAAGCATTGCATGCTTGAGACCAGTTATTACAAATGAACTTTATCAAATAAAGCTACTTATTACTGTGTTAATGTTGTGCATGACAGGTCCTCAGCTCTGCATATTGACTTCATGGCTGGTTGCATGATCACCAAGCTACAATTAACCATGTGCCAGGCGCCCTCAGCTATGAATGGGCCTGCTGAGTCCCTTGCATGGGTCTAGTATGCTCCAAACAGCCAAAGTTTTTGCCCAAATTACAACATCTAAAAAGGAGAATACATGGTAAAGAGCGAAACCAAGTGAGATCTGAAGACAGAGACAGTAAGCGCATGTGAAATATAAGCTGAGCTGTGCATGGGATGAGTCCTGGGAAAAGAGGCCCCAAGACTGCAGACAAACACAAGAAGGGGCCGTGGCTCTAGGTCTGACACATTTTGCAAACGGAGTGGCTGACCAGTGGCCTCAGGCTGGCCACAGAGCTCTCGAGAAGGGCACCCAGTAATAGCTGCAGCAGTTAAAAGTTACCGAATTTAGACACTAAATTACTATAAAATACAAACAACACTTTTACATTGCTTTTGCTTTTTAGCTGACGTAATGATATGTTTAAGAATATAGCACTTGAAATTGTTACATATTAGACAGCTTTCACTAGGTCAAACAGCAACCAAAACAACACATTCCCAACAACAAATCTTCTAAAAACTACACTGAGCTGCAATGTTGCTTTAAAAGATACAGTAAGCTCCATATATCTCCCTGAAATATGCTTCCAGCAATGAAAAATCACACATACATTATGTATGTAATTACATTTTTATCTGGGCATCATAATTTAGCAAATGAGGCTTAAAAATATCATCAGAAGGCAAAAACAAGGAAGTCAGAGTTCAAACCTCATAATCATTCTTTCAGTCCTCAATTAAAATTAGCATGTGCTTTTTCCTCACTGAGCTCTTTTATGTTTATGCAGTTTATTTTGGGAAACTAGAAATCATTGCTGAAAAATGTTTCTTATCCTTCTAAACTTTTGTTTCTGTTTTAAATATAGCTTGCTTTTTATTTTTAGCAGCTTCACGATCTTACACTGTAAATCTATCATTGTAGTGAAGGAGCAACCTGTGTTTAACTAGACACTTCTAGGTACTGTAAGAGGAGAAGCCTCTTCAGCACCCCCATTACATACACCAGGTCCTAAGATCTGAGCCTACCATCTATTCCTGAGCTGTAGTAATTATGAGTAAAGAGCAAAAGGAATATGCAGTGTGCACAGAAAACTAGTGGCTGCATATTTATTCAAAGAGAAGGTAGCATCTGTAGGACAGGTGTCTCAGGATATTAGCTGAGGCTATTTACCTGTAAGATTTTATCCTATCAGCAGTTCCTGTGAGACTCCTTCTTGTGTCCATCAAGTCCAAGGAAAGGCATTGATCCCTTTCTGGAAGGTGCATTGTGTAAGTGACTATGACTTCCTTTAACCTTTGGGTCGGAAAACCAAACATAAATAATTTCCCCTGCAAATATTTTTTTTCTGTATCACTAAAATCCTTTCAAATTGCTGCCCTGGAGAGTAAATGTTCTATTTTACTTTTGGGAGCAGTGGTGGCACCACAGTGTAAGCCTTTGTATGAACCATGAGATTAATTTAGAGGAGAGCAAATACGCTCCTAATTGAACAAGCTGAAATCCACCAAGGGCTCTGGCCTGTATTGCTCACTAAAAGCACTATAACTCAGTGTATTCTTTGATAGATTTTATTAAAGTTGAATAAATAAAAAAAATGAAAATAAGTCTAAGCAAGCAGTAGTATCAAGAGCAAATTAGTGCCGCTTGCCGAATTGAAATGGTCAAAAATGTATCAAGTGAAAGCAAAGAATAATCCACATCACAGTTAATCAGGGCATGCTGTTAATCAAGGCACCAGGTCAGTGCCTTAGAATTTCACATTTGTTCTCAAACTGTTTCTGTCAGCGGGTAGGACAGCTGTCGTTTCAGTATTACCTGGATCAGGCACCAGGGTGCCAGGTCGCTACCTGGCACTGCAAGGCTCGGAGGTGAGCGGTCCCTCCAGGACACCTCAGCGCTGCAGTTAAACTGTGGGCACTGACCCCACAGCTGCTCTGAGCTCCCCGGAAACGGGGAAGGAAACCCACCCTACACTGGTAATATTGCACCAGGAGGGACGGCACAGAATAGTAAATGCAGTGGAGGAATGTGTCACAAGGCAGATGGGAGCCTTGCTGGGGGCAAGAGCGGATGCAGTTCCAGGAATGAGGATGCTTTTTATCAGCAGAAGTGCTGCTTTCCTTGCACGCTTCTGTTTGCTGAAGGAACTTGTTAGCTGCCTAACGTTCAACACATTGAACGGGCAGTGCAGCATGGTTTCCAAATAATATGCTTCAATTTCACCAAAATTATGCTGACATCATTATGCAAAAAAAAAAAAATCCATTTTATGTTATCTTTTCAAATTCGCTGCCTGCCCTGAAATTCCCAAATGCTCAGAAAGGGAAGGGCAGTTGCTAATTCCAAGTCTTGCTCGGCGCATCAGCAGCTATGAGTGCCAAGCAAAGCCAAGACCCAGGAGAAGGCAGCTACCACCAGAAGCGTGTCGAGCTGCAGACCTGAGCTGGGAACTGGCGGAACCATTTCCAGGAAAAAAGTAGGATAGAGGTTTATGTTCCTGCTGGGGAGAAAAGCTCCTAACTGCTCAACTTCTAATAAATCTTAAGGTGGGAAGAAACATTAGAAGATGGGCAGCTTGTTGGAGCTGAAGTTTGACTGATTGTGTTTAGAGGGAATGCAGAATTACTTGCATCTTTTCTGATGGTGGAACCCCTGAGCACAGAGTATCCCCAGCACTGACTAGCTAGTCAGCAGCAAAAACCTGCCACTTCACAAATACGTTAAGTTGGTAAATAAATGCTTCATATACCACTGTTTCTAAGCAGAGGAATCTAACCTTTAGTCTTGTTCATGCTCCGTGGCTCCATAAAGCGTGTGAGCCTGTCGGCTGTGCCTCGAGCGGCGCGGCTGTCGAGTGGTGACATTTGGTTTGGTTCTTCCCTGCCTGTCCTCTCCTTTTGACCTAACTAAACCCCCAAGCTTTAACTTCTGAGGCACTCTGCAAAAAATAAAAATAAAATTCTGCATACTGCCTGTTTTGTACTGATGTTACATGAGCTGAAGTCTTTTACTCTACATTTTTAACAGCATTTCACTGATTACAGTTTTGGTCTATGTTAGAACCTTTAGTACTAAATGTTTGCCCACTCAATCCTGGTCTCACCTAGCTCTGGTATCCTGAGTAATATCTTGACAAATTCCTTAGTTTTTTCTTTCTAGCAAGGCAAACTAAACATTTATTACTTACAGTTAGGGGTAAATCACAAAGCTTTTCACTGAACCTGTCTTTGGTAGTGAGATTTATTAAGATAAAGATTGCTCAATCTAACTAGTTTCATAATAATTTCCTTCCATTTCAGACTCTGTGGACTCTGTTTAGTCACTGAAGATTTTGGATTGAAAATAGTCAGTATTCAGTATTGCTAGTAGTGAGCAATTTTTCTTGAATTCATGCTCTATGTGAAAAGCCTCATACTGCTGTTCAGTCCGTCTGAGGGAAAGGGCTTTTAAATGCCAATTATTTGCAAGAAATTATTTGGAAGTACCCCAAAAAAAAAGAAAAAAAAGACACTTTAAAATTTCTTACAACTGCCTAGACTAGGGTCTTTGGTGTTTAGCTGATAGTCAGGTGCTACTTAAAGCACCTCTGAGCAATAGGTACATTTAGAGAATAGATGTTGCAGGATGAAGCACAGGAACCGAGACAAGGGGTCAAGTAAACTCTACAAAAACCTTTCTGTGTCCACAGGGGTGTTTGAACTCGGTGTTTCTGCTGCTGTGTAGCTGAATTGCTATATCCCTGGCTGAGCAGGAAGTCCCTATGAACAAGACCTTTTCTCACATCGCGAGCAGACATGTCAGGGCAGCCCTCTGTGCACATGAGTGGATCTAGGGAGACTGGGTGACACTGGTTAATGAGACACCCTTTATGTTCCAGCCATCCTGTGCTGATCACTCTTAACCCAGGACAATACTGCACTTGAACATTAAACATTCTGATGTCTGCATTACTACCTGCAGTATCCTTAGAAAGCATAATCTGAAAAACCAAACCAAACTCTAGAGAAATAGAGGGGAAAGAACTGGAGAAAGCAACTGGGAGGAATGCGGTGATGGGCACTACATTCAGACACAGACGGTCACGTAGGAGCTGTCGCGGGGACGGGAGGTGCTGAGTGCAGGCAGTGCTCCAAGCACAGTACTGGCTGGATATGGGCTTGTTTGTGAGCGCTCTCTCATCACAGGAGATTGCTCATGTGCACAAAGATCCTATCATAGTCAAGGGAGCAGAGCACTATGCTGAAAAGGTGTTCTGTTTTTTTGTTTTTTGTTTTTTTTTTAATGTTATCTGTTAAGTTCCGTATCATAATCCCATTGTCATATTTATCTGAATTATGTATTTTTCTTTAGTTTATGACTCATGTGAATGTGTCTATTGTATTAGCTTGGCACGGAGTGGTCTGCAAGAAGCCATGAGGCTTATGATGAATTTAGAAAGCCCCAATCAAAGTTTATTGGAGCATTCATGAGCTGTTTTAATTGCCCGGCAGCGTGCAAGGCAGGCAGGAGTCTGCGTAGTTTAGTGCTGCGGGTGCACTTCTTTACGTAAACCCACTGAAAACTGCCTTTACCCTTCTGCAAAGCTAGATGGATGATTGATCAGGTTAATAATAGGTAAGTACGTACCGCTATTAATATAATGACAATAATGCCAGCTGGCCATGAATAAATTGCTTAATTGAAACTTTCATCTCAGCTCCATTACAGCCCTAGTAGGTTCCAGTGTTCACGCATTTCCATATCAAACGAGAAATCACAGGAACATACTTCAAGATTTCTGCCTTTAGAAACTGTAGCCTCGGTTTCTAAGTTGCAAAATTTTTGTAGTAAAGATTTAAAATAGGAGTGCTTCTCCAAAGGCCAAGGTTGTTAACAGCGGGTCAGAAATGCATTCAAACCTGAAGTCAATCCCTCATGACACGGTTCTAAAGAAGAGGGCAATTTAATGTAACACACTGGAAAAAATGTACCTTCTTTATTGTGATCTGCAGAACATTCACTGAGTTAGTGGTCTTACCTGCACAGAGGACAATATGACATTGTCCAAAAACAGCAGGATGGGACCTCTTTATTGCTTCTGACTTGACTGCAGCAAAATGCTGTTCTCCACTCAGCGTCAATATTCTAATTGTGTTTTATAGTAGTCTTCTTACATACAAGAAAAGCCAGGTTTATGTTAAAAAAAAATCCTGTTTTCATATTATGAAGCAAAGTGGCATCGTGTTTTATGATGAATTACAATAATCTCCCTTTCCGTTTCAATATTTTTTGAAGCATTCGGATTAAAGAAAATACAATCAGGAAAAGAATGTTTAATGCAAAAGAAAAGTGTGAGACACAGAAAAAGGTCGGATGGAAGTGTTTATCTGCCACTTGTTATTAATGTGGCAGAACAAGATTTAAGACGAAATCCTTAAAGATGAACAGGCTCCTCCACTTGCCTGAAGAGAGCAGAGCAAATTACTACGTTATTGCAGTACTTGAGGCTTTGTCGTAGAACAAGAGCCCCGCTCCTAATTGCTCTGCAAGGCACTATCAAACCGAGTTTGCTGTCTGTGCGCTGCACGAAGCAGTGAAGCAGAGGGGACTGGGCACCGAACGCTTGGTCTGGATTCGCCTCGCAAGGGTGAAACCCATTCACTGGGTTAGTCTGGCTTAATTTTGGTGCCTAAAACTTGAAGCTTCTATCTGAGCTACACGTCTAGACTCCCACCGCAGTCAGTTAAGACTGAGTCAGCAGCCACGGAGGTTACCAAGCTAAGCACAAGTACCCGCCTCTAAATCATCCTCTAAATCCCAAGGACTGGACTGACTAAAAGGCTTGCACTGACTCCAGCAAAAGCCTAGACTTGGACCTTGCCAAAATTTTAAATTGGGTAACCTGGACCTCATCCTTGGAGGATATTCTTATGAATAGACTTTCAGATCTTGCCAGCCTCTCCACGGATGCTCATTTGTGCAGATGGCCAAATAAACTGCCCCAGCTGCACGTCACGAAGCACAGGCAGGAGCAATAAGCTGCTGTCTGTGAAGTCATTAACTTTCTTCTGTTGAGTCAATGAAGGATCTAAATTACAGTGCCCGTGCCCCCCTTGTTTAACAAGAAAGCCCAGACCTGTGGTCTTTGGAGCAACAATCCCTACCAAGATACAGAGACAGTCTGACTAACTAGGTACTGAATACCTGTGCAAAGGGACACCTGAGATTACTCAAAGCGAGAAAAAGTATCCAATTACTACGAAGAAAAAGACTAGAGAAAATAAATTCACACAGTTACTTGTCATTTTTACAGCTCTAATCACTTAAGGAACATGCAAGTGTTGAGCTGTATATAGTATATGGATTAGCAGCTTAATACTGTATATTTAAGATCCTGCAGAATCTGTGCTAACCACTAGCTCCACAGGATTATAGAAAGAAGAAAACGAAGAACTGAAAACCAAGAATTTCCTTTGGCATTATAGAAACATTGTCCTTGGAAATTTTCCCAAGGATTTATTTCAAAGGGCTGAAGCAAATGTTAGAGAAAATGAATTTCCACTGAGTCATGATGACACAACTGTAATTTGCTCCTGAATAAAACGAGAGACCTAAATGATATTAAGGATTTGCACGAGGCATTTCTGTGCTCTCCATAAAAGCAGCAATTTGACTTGGAGATCTAGCAAAGCCTTAGCATTAATTTGCTGGGCACTGCTCTTTGCCTTGTTATTTTTGTACTTGATGATATATATTTCATAATATAAAAGTTTCTACAACACTTCACATTTAGTATATTTCAGTAATGATTTGATTATGCCTGATCAAGAGAAAGCATTCCTCACTGGGTTAGTGATATAATGCTCTTCAGAGTGTGGGTTTAAAGAGAAATTTATATTTAACTGAAATACATTAGCAATATTTGAGCAAGTTTAAATCACTGGTCATGCCAGGATAATTGAAATCTTGATATGTTCATGATTGTTATCTTTGATTTGGGCGTGCATATTCTAAGTGGGTGTATTTTAACCAAGCCTCTGGAAATAGATCAGCCCAAGTTGTTTCTCCTGAGCTGAACTGCAGGTTCCCAGCATGTCTTGCTGCATTTTGAAGGCAGAAGGCGCCTCGGAGGAGAGCTCCGCACGGGATGACTAGGAACGCGCAGGCAGCGCAGCTCCCTCCAGCCCTTGGCGTTTCGAGCATATCTGAGCAATCAACACTGCGGTCGAGCGCCAGCCATGGACACTCAGGGCCCGCTACGAATTCACCAGGGGGCCTCACCACGAGGCACTCTGCCTTCTGACACAAATTACACCACGTTTCCAGCCCAGAATTTTGGTGCCAGAAATACCTTCTTAAAGGACCTCTGTTTTGGTGAGTAGTGGGAAGATGAAAAGCACAGTGAGGTTCTAAGTATTTATTATTTCTGATTCTCCCCTAGCATGTACAGTACCAGATACTGTGTCTGTCACAGACTGAAAACCTAATTAATTTTAATTACTGAAAGTAATTAAAATAGGTAGTCAGTAGCTGCCAGTACATCCTTCTATTATAGGATTACTCAACTCTTGCAAAAGTTATTTAGAGGCAGCACTGGAGAGCTAAATTAAATCACACAAGAACCAGCCTTAACAAAATTATGCCAGAACAATATGAGGAATAAGGAGGAGAGATAAGGTGACTAACGGAGCTGAAAATAATCACCCTCCCTGCAATGCAACAAGCAGCTTTAAACAAGGAAAAGACTGAATCTGGAAAAGTGATAATAAAGGCAGAGTATTCATTTGGAAGAAATCCCTGTGGAGTGTGCAGCCTTTGCACTTACTTGGTTTATGTATTTTTTCCTTTAGGAAAGATGTGTTATCTGCATAAAAACACCAGACTCCTAGATCTGTAGCCAACTTCACTTTCGCTTTATGAAACAGCCTCCTAACACCTAAATTAGCTATTTTATGCTTCACAGAATCATAGAATCACAGGATGGTTGAGGTTGGCAGAGACCTCTGTAGATCATCTAGTCCAACCCCCTGCTCCAGCAGGGACACCCAGAGCACGTGGCACAGGGTGGCATCCAGGTGGGTTTGAAGATCTCCAGAGAAGGAGCCTCCACAGCCTCTCTGGGCAGCCTGTGCCAGGGCTCTGGCACCCTCACAGGAAAGTTCTTCCTCACATGGATAAAATACAAAATACCTAAATGTCCTCTTAAATGATTAAATATATATACACATTCACACACACACACATATATACTTATATGAATACATATAAATACATATGCATATAGAAAACTCTCCATAAACCTCAATAAAAATACTTTTCAATATAGTAAACAGTGCTTAAGAACTATTTGACAGGAGACACTTCAATTCAAGGAGGATTGATTACGTCAGTAATCTGGAGATATCCCGCTTTGAATTTGTTCTCATGGAACAGGATTCTCCTGTAAACTACAGGAGAGGCTCTTAAACGATCAAGTGAATGATGACAGGCTCTTAAAGATCAGGTAAACTTGCAGAATAAATTATTTGGGGGGAAATTTTAAAGAAGATACTAACCTTCTTTGTTTGCTTTTAAATAAAATCATGGAGTGACAGCTTAATTAGATGCAAAAATAATGAGAAAAACTGCACAACTAAAAGTAGAAAATTGAAAATATTACAGCAATTTTGCCTCAACTATACTGGCCTTCTTTTTTCCTATTACTTTATTTAAGGATGAATTAAAGAGCTCCAAATTTAGCCAAAGCTTCCTAGTACTGCTGAAATCAATGGCACTGTGTTACAGCTTACTCTGAGTGGTAGAGTCTGTCTTCATACACAACATTCTGTAAATAGAGAGCTCAAAACACTCCAAAGAGACATCTTCCTACAAGAATAATAATCAAGACAGTAGTTGTACCATAAAGGACATATCATCTAGGTTGGATAATCAGCCCAGATTCACCTCCAATAGGACTATACCTGATAACAAACACTATGCTGGAAAAGAATGTTTGCAGAATATAATTATTAAATGCCCATCTTTGAAACTGCATTAATATTGATTAAAGATGGCATTTGCAAAATACTTGTTGAAGAACAGAGACACTTCGATGATTTCTCCTGCACCCTGGAAAGTGATGTCTAAAAATATGACACTGCTTTCAGGCACCAAGTCTCCACTCTGCAGTTTCTACCATGAGATCTTCAATAATGGAAAAGAAAATTAATTTATTGATGAAAGCCAAAAAGAGCTTCTTTATCAGATTATGCTCATACGGATAATCTGCAGGTGTCAATTTATAACTGGCATGTGGGGTGTCTGATTTGTGTCGCAAGGAAAACAGTGTGTGCTCCGCTTAAAAAAATATAGTCTTTCTTCCTGGAATGAAGAATTATACCAGAAGTAGCTATGAATCTGCAAGGCTATGACCCGGGCAAAGGTTGAATATGGTTACGATAGTGGCCAACTACAGTGATAAAGGAAAAGGAGAGAAAAGAGGAGAAAATCAGAAGACCTTTATAACTCTTTCACGTTGCAGTTCGTCATCTGAACCCACAGCATTTAGAATTTATCAAAATACTACTGTGATTTATCAGATAATCTTTTTAACTGCATGTTTATCAGGAAAAAAAGTTTATTTTGAGAATTCTGAAGGGGGAGACCTGCAAAAGTCGTGGAATAAAGATTTTCAAAAAATCTTATTTGTGAGTTTTGTTACTTAAGCATTTTAAAAATTGTTGGGAAGGAAATGCTCCAATATTTAAAGACAACAGTGAACATCTCTGTCATTAGTATTAGAAAAATGACTTGAGCACCCAGTGTATTGATTCACTTCTTGCAATCTTATTTCTGAAAACTACAGCAAAGTGGTTACAAATAGTCACGAATAGTTGTGATGACTCAGAAATATGTGTTAACAAACACATTAACTCTGGTATAGAAATGTACACCGCAGTGAGCAGAGATTCCTTGCTGTCCTGTAGATCAGTAAGCCTAGTTAGCTCATTTTGAAGAAAACATGTCCTGAATACTGAAGAACATTGCAAAATCTACGGAGAAATATCACTAAAATATGTGGATTCTTCAAGAGTCCGCAAGTTCTTCTTCTAACCAGTCTTAAGATTTTGCCTTAAAACAAAAAAGCTTCTTTGCAATCAAACATTGTGAATTAAAGGCAATTTTCAACAGAGCTGAAAAACAGTGAAATTCGGTAAATAAACATCCATAACAGAATCATATCCCAAAGATATTGAATAAGCGTAGGAAAAAAAATAGGAATGTTTGCATCTGTTTAATTCCTGTAAGCAAACATTTCTACAGGAGAAAAGGAATAAACAATTTCCCCAGTCAACCCATTCCATTCAATTATATTATCTACTTAGACAGATTTATTTTCTGTTGCCTATTAAATTCTTCTTTATTGACGTAGCGTGCATCAACATTGACACCCAGTGGCCAGAGAGACTTAACTCACATTATTCACTAATAGGGTCACTTTACTTTCTGTACCTTAGTCTTGTCTTTTTAACATATTAAGATCCTGACCTTAATCTAGTATCTACATATCTATGCTACCATACATACACATTTAGACAAAGAGGTTTTTTCCATTTAAAATATCTTTTTTCACAAATTGATACATATTCTTTGGATATATGTGAAACAAATTATCATTAGTTAGTGAAAGAGAAGAACTTGGAACCTTATACTTGTGAGAACACTGGGATATGAGCAAGAATTGCCACCAAAGAGATGACAAAATAGTTTCTGGTAAATCTAGTGAGAAAATATTTTCTTTTCCTAATTGTGGACAAGATTGTGTATTTTTTCATGCTGTTGACTTCAACAGGCATAGTATGTTCCTGGAAGATGACTGCATTTTTCATAGAAATTGTTATGAACCCTAAATAGTGAATGGTATGAAAGAGGGTGGCGGAACCCGAAAGGTCAGCTTTTCTCCACATGCCAAACATCCTAGTATATGTAACACTTGACCACACAGAGCACAGTGAGCCTGCAAGAACAATATTTAGTTCACAAGCCAGAGAGCACAACTGAAGACCTGAAAAAATTAGGAATGCTAAGACTGGAGAACATTTAATAACTTGGTCTGGCTTTCTCCATATCTTAAGACATAGTGATGATATAAATTCTGCCTCCATAAAGCTCTTTATCCCCCGTTTGCTTAAACACTAAACCTTAATGCATTGAAAATACATCATCTTAACGGATCACTGGTTTTCTGATATTTGCTAAGAATGCCAATGCTAAGTTTGCATTTCTGAAGTGAGCTCATCGAAATAATACAAAGCAAAACCCACATGCACAGTTCTTCCCCATGAGTGGTACACAGCTCTCTCGTAAAAGCCAGGTAACCCAGACTGGTGCCTTCTCAATGAACATCCCACTTCCAGAGGTGGGTCTGCAAATTCCTGCATTATTTTACACTTTGTTAGTTGCCATAGGCAAACACACACCTTTCTGTTTAGCCCTGGCCTCTTACAGAGCTGTAGGCCACTAAGGCTGTATTATTTGCTGAATTCATGACTCCCATGTGAGAACAGTGTGGCATCTGGTCAAGAAGAGGTGCCATTAGTGGTCTAAGCTGCGTTATTTTTGAAAAAGTAAGAGAAGTTGCCTGTGGATATTTCAAGGAGAATATTTGGTCCTAGCTGTCATGAAGAATGTGAGGTAACTCGCACAATTGTTCTAAGTCTTCAGTCAGTGTTGTAGATTCTTCTCTAAATGAGACTCTTCAGAATAGGCCAACAATAAATCTCATAGCCTTGCTGATCTTAGAGTGAACAGGTCAACCATTTGCAAGAAAATGCATGTAGATTAGATCCCTGAAACAGTAAATGAGAACAAATACTTCACATGATGTATTCTATATATTATCTGAACACGAATATAACCCGCACACTTTTCAGTGTTGCAGAAAATACGTTATACTCAACAATGCATTGTTTGTCTCAGATGAGACTTCAGGAAAAAAGACATTTCAGTAGACAGCACAAGCTGAGTGACTAAAAAACATTTAGTGCATTGGTTATTATATTTTAAGCCAATTGAGGTATAACTACTCATTAACATGCTCCTGCAGTAAAAGAGAAATGAGTTTGCCTGTATTGAGAACTTACCATGGTAAAAAGTTAAGTGAAAAAATGACTTTTATTGAGGAAATGTAGAGGAATGTAGTGAGGAATTGGGGCTTTGAGACCTACGTTTATATTCTTCTGCATAAAGAGGGCAATATCATTGTTAGAAAATACTACATTTTCAATGCTAGTCACAAGGGAGATGAAAATAAACATTCAAATATACATGAGGTTGCAAGTGTTTGACATGCACTATTAGGCTTACTAGGTATATTTATTAGGGCTTACAGTTAAACAAAGTAGCTCAAATTATCCAGTGAATGTATAAGGAGGTGCCACAAGAAGAGTAGCCAGGAAAGGAAATTAAACTGTCATGCAAACCAATGGCCAGAAGGAGGTTGTCTCCTTCCTGCTATGGGCCCAAACTATATACCATTATTGATTCACTAATACCGATGGAATACTGACTATACAGTGCTAAGTACATATTACTGCCACAGAAAACATATCACAAAAGTGTCTTCGTGGCTTTATAGAGTCACAGAAGTGTAGCTCTACTAAGGTGTATTAAATATAACGCCGAGGCAGCAAACACAAATGCTTAAAACCAGCAAACATAGTGGAATGGAACTCTCCTATTAATGCTGGTTTGGATGCCTACAATGCACTGGCAAATAACTTGCCAAATAGAACGGTGTAATAAGTACTACCTTAGAGGAGCTTTTTAGCCCAGCTTATTCTTTGTATGCAGCTTCCTCAGTCTGTAGATAGACAGACATTTTCTCTGCATCAGTATCTGCTGCAGGGGAAGCAAGAATTTCATTTCATTTAACTTCACCACTGCTGAAACTACACGTTAATTTTAAATGGCACAAGTTTGAGCATGGTCCCAGAGTTGCAGCCTGCCTGCTCTCTGAGCTGAAACGACAGGATGCGGGTCATACAGAACGGTTTCTTATGGCTGCGGAGTTCCACAATGGCTCCATTCCATCCCGACAGAAAGGCAGACGCAGATGTGAGTCAAGAGAGGTAAAATACAAACAGATATTCCTCTATCTGTCCTTAACTTCAGTTCTGGTATCTTTATCTCAGCCTTTACATAGAACTTTGGGCTTGGCTTTGAGCCACTACAGACAGGGAGCTGAGTTCACCTTTCATTATTTTCTCCCAGCACTTCAAAACACAAGAATATTATTGACTAGTAATGATTTTCCCCCTGGAAGATGAGTGGACAGTTACATACCTACTGGCACAAACTATCCTCACTTTGTAGGTGCAAAAACCTGGCTTTATTAAATGCCTTTTTGTTTTTAAAAGCAAGTTTAGAGCAATGCAAAACACCTCCTGCAGAACTGGCCAAGTACTATTTTCACTTTGGTGTCTAATTTCCACCATGTCCAGAGAGAAGAAATTAATCTGTTTCCCTTTATATTGGTTTTACTAGTCTGACTTAAAAAGAAAGATGTTTAGTCAATCAATCACTGCTGTGTTCTGGCAAACAGAAAGTTAGATAAAACTGTATCTGATGCTACGAAACTCTCATTTATCATACTGACGCATTTTTTAAAACATTCAACTACACCAAACTAAGCCCTATCAATCTTTGTCTGGTGTATAAATCTTCCTAGAAAGGGATTGTATCAGAGTAATTTCAGAAGGAACCCGGCTTATTTCTCTTTCCTACCACTCGAATGTTCCTATTGCCATGACAACTAATAAGTTCTAACGTTGGTCAAGGTTGAATGGGAGATGATGTTTTGCAAGCAGCTGATGTGCTTCCAAGCAGACATGAAGGGGAGGTTTTCTCTCTTGGTCATGGTGCATGCATTCACTACATAATTTTTTAGAGGCATCAGTTAATAAAATAATAAATATATAGTAATCAAAGGTATGTCAGAATGAATAATTATTCTTGTAAATCTGTAAGTTTATTATGAGAGAGATTCACCTTACCACTGTAAGACCTATATCTGGGTCAGAAGGCTGAATCAGAAAGAAAAGACTCAAGCTCTCCTGAGCAGTCCCCATGCAGCTCACAAAAGGAAGCTTTGGCAGGTTACAAGCCAAGGTGGGCAACCTACTGATCACACTTAGGTGTCATTCTGTCTTGTTTTACAGCAGACATAGAGGCACCTGCATAGAGGCACCTAGCTCCAAGCTACAGGAGTTCCCTGTCCCTTCCCCTGCATTTAACAGCAACCCCAAGGTAAGGTGTGGGTCTAGGTTAAAAATACTGCTCCTTTCCCAGGTAAAGCCCATGAGGGTTTAGCACCTCACTGCATGTATGTATGAAATGTGGATTTCAGCAGGCAACTGACCTCAAGGGCAAGGCCGCAAACCTGCATCTTCTATCCCTGGCATGAATGGAAATTCATGCCGTTTCTTTCTAGTGGATGAAAACAGAGTCCTACATTTCTTCTGTTCAACATATGTTGTAAAGAAGGGCAGCAATGAAAACTGCCTCTGATGACTGGTCTTTCCCTGAGGATGAAAGGATCCAGAAGAATTTTAACTGCTCATCAGGCTATTCAGAAATCATGTCCTTTTGTGGGCAGAAAAAAGAAGGAAAAACCTAGCATATTGTTAGATGGAAATGTTTATAGCTTCCAAAAAATACTCAGTACAATAGTTCCCATTTCTCTCTTAAAAGCCCGCTATTCAGAAAAGGGCTAGAAATAATGTTTTCCCCCTTTTTTTTTTTGTGGTGGTGTTTTTTGCATGAGTTTTCATACGAGAACTGAGGAGGATGGGATTGCAGGACTGCAGATGAACTGTCTGCTCATTAACAGGAGGTCTTTGGGTAGCACAGACTGCAGGATCTATAAGGAAAAATGCAGTGAAATGCAAATTACAAGAAACCCCAAATCACATACAAACTATTGTTGAAGCACAACAAGAAAGACTGCAAAGCAAGTAAACAGACTCTGAAATCTGCACTATCTGGGAAAAAACAGGGATGTATAGCAATCCTATGTATGGAGTTTGGTGTGGAGTTAGGCATGTCATTGTATGCACTGCTTCTTTTTCTTGCATTTTTCATAGCTGTACTCTTATTTTAAGGTATTATTATGCTTCTTCTGGAAATGCCATTTTTCCAGTACCATGTTTCCAGATAATTTTTAAGCTATATTTTTAACTTGCATAGGCTGGAAAGATGGATGAGGGACCACAGATAAAACTTCCTCCTTTCTCAAAGATGAACCTCTGACATCTACTAAGAAAACATGATTAATAAAGTCCAGGGATAGCTACAGAAGGTGAATGAATGAAAAGAATAAAAATGAGACTTAAAAGACTCTTCAGATGAGAGAAAAGTACACAGAACACCTGACTGAGAGCAAACAACACTTAAATCACACTTTCTGACAGAAGAAATTCAGCATTCAATCTAGTAATGTAGAAAAAAACAATGGTGACAGCATCCAGTCTAAAAATCAGTGAAAAGAACTAGCCGATTCTGTCAGAATTAGTATGCAAAACAGTTATGTTTGCTTGTTGCAGGTAAACAACAGGCTAGCAGGTTCAAAGCAATGGAGAAATAAAGGAATAGCTGTTAATGAAAAAGAGGATATGCAGAAGCATGACAGACAGTAAAAATGAAAGACAAATGTCTTTGAAGGCTGAAGGAACAGAGAATGCTTTCTGATTATAAATTAGGAATGCAAAGGTTCACTTAGATCTAAACTAAATATTATGATTTGCAGTTACTCAGTTAATATCACAATTCATCCAGTTATTAACAGCTTCCTAGGCTGAATTAGTGATGACTGAAGGGGGAAAGTTTCAGCTGAGCTTGACTACCTCTCTAGAGCTTCTCCAGGGCAGTTTACACACACAGTTTATTCCAAAGTGAGAAATGAATCAAAATGGAGAAATCAGAATCATCAAGCCCAGCATGTCATCTACATGACTATCACAAAATGTAGTTCTAAATCCAGAAGGAGGTAATTATTAACAACAGGAATAAACAAAAATCCTAATTGTTCTAATTAAGATGGAGGAGAAGAATACATGCTCTGGTAGGAGATGGACGAGTTTTGCATTAGTCCTATCTCAGATTTTAAATGTCACATTTAAAGCACTTGGCTATATTAGATAAATAAAAACAGCAGTTTTCCAGGAAAATGTGTGCTTGGATGGATTATTTTTGATCTGTGAAGGATAGATTTCTGTAGGTATCTGTGAAGCTTTAGTTTCAATTAATGACTATTTGTGGAAGCTCTTTTATTCCAGCAAAAATAAATAAATATATAAAAAATCTTTACATTATTTGATATACAAACTCATTTCTTAGAGAGGGAGAAACATATATAATAGACTGTGGTCTCAATAACAAAAATTTAACAGCCAACTGAATTCTCCTGCAGCCAGCTAATATATAATATTAAACCAAATCACAGAATTATTCACTCTATAATAGCTGCTGTAGCCTTGCTCTAGTATATTAACCCAGTGGCTGGTTCGTACACTAAAGTAATTACAATACTTTAGTAAGAGGCAAAGCAGAAGAAATAATTCATAACAATAGCGGGCCTTGCAAATTGTCAACATAAACTTGGATAAAATCAATCCTGGTAGCTGAGCATTTTCTTAATTAACTTTACCTTCGTTTCCCAAAATGCAAAAAGAAGGAAAGAGAAAACGCTGACTTAAATGAAGCAAAAGGTGAAAAACGATAGTGAAAAATTAAGTGAGGAATCTGGTTTATAATACATTCCATAAACCAAGATTTTGAAACAGTACATGTCTCATACTGGGACTGAGGTCTAATTTTGTAAAATGATAATCTTCACTTTCTGTGGAGCACATTGCAGGCCAGAGTTTGGGTTGTCTTTTGCAAAGCCCCATGAAATGGGGGGGGGGGGGGAAGAGAGAGAGCGAGCGAGCAATTGGGAGGTGAAATAAATCTCTTGCAAAGATGCACACGATAGTTGGAGATTGTTCATCTTTTTGCTAGTTGTGGCTGATTCACCAAGGTGCAAAGCATGAAGGACCTCCTCTTTTCACAGTCCAAGTCTTAGCTTATGGAACGCGTGACACTAAGCACTCGAGAAGTCCTACGGACTTAAGGGGTTGCGGAATTCAAGGGAAAAGCAGCTGTTCTGGACTTCTCTTTGGGGCTCAAATATTCTAATGCTGTTCCTATGAGCAATTACTAAATATTGCATGATTATAACTTGCAGTAACGTGACCCTGTGTCTTCACAACGTTGGAAGCAGAGCCAGATCAAAGATGATCTCAGAATTAGTTCTAAGACATGAGCCCCAAGTATGATAATTGAGAGAGAAATACTGAACATCTGGTATCTTGTGATAATGGTATCATCAGATCTGAAAATTACCCAAGAGTACTATCAACTATATAGCACCAAAAATATTAAACTTTTAAAGACATTTTTGAAGACATAAATCATGTAGAGAGAGAGAGAGAGGTTAGAACCATCTGCTGTTTACTCTGCAATATTAGCAAAGATTATTTAAGAAATAAGGGGGAAAATTGCACTTATTTCAATAAAAATAATGATAAAAATGAAATCTGATGTGGTTAGAAAGGATCGTAAGAACTGTTAGAAATGATAAAATAAAGCATCTAAAAAGTGCAAAATATCTAATAAAGAGCAGAGCAGAATTATTAAAAAGCTGCAAAAATAGTATATTACCAATCAGTACTCTGTTTTTTAAACATTAAGTAGCCAAGGTGTTTTCTAAGGTGCTTCCCATAAAACAGACAAATGCCTGACTTTTTCTGCAAGAGTCTCTTGACTTCCAGTGGAAGTTAGACACTTGAATACATCTAAAGAAACAGTACTGGGAGGTGCAGAGGTTTAACAGCGTAAGTTAAAATTTACCAATGTTTGCTTCCGAAAGACACCAGGAATTAAGCCCCTGATTGCCCCCTTCCCCTTTTTAAAAATCTCTTAGCAGACTTGGTAGCAAAACACGCAAAGGAAAAATCCAATCATATCTAGAAAGATTAAACTGCCATTTTCTAGTACCTTTATGCTGTTCTATCATTCTGCTGCATCTCCCAAGTATTCAAGCTGAAGAAGTTCGGCCAGGTTTCACAAATTGATTTCTCTGTATTTTGTCAAGCTTTCCCATCTCTTTCATCACAACTTCTTACATCAGAGTGTTGGACTCCTGTGACCATCTAAAATAAGATAGTTGGAAAGACTTTCAGAGGCATAATCAATGTTGTCAAATGTCTTTCAGTAATTTTCTCAGTAGTTTGTCATTTTTTTTTGAACAAATTAAGGCTTCTCCTAATAAGCACCTTATTCTCATTTCTGAACTGCTTGAATATTTCTTATATATACAAGACATCATATGCTAGGTGTACTAGGCAACCTTTCCATACCAAACGCATGATTCTTCCACGTGCTCATATGTAGCAGATAAAAGATTTAATTACGTTTTAAATTGTCCTCCTTTGAACTGTCTTAATTTGGGGTGCAAGAACCTTAGTGGGAAAGTGTTGCCCTGGTCAGTGACGGTCCCTGTTCCGAGCAGCGCTGTTATCCGCACAGTCTCCGTGTGCTCCGAGACAGTGACCCTTGTGTGCCACCCTATGTCTGCCTGTCATCTGTGACCTGGGAGCATATTTCAGTGTTTCTAACCCTTCTTTTATTCCTAACGATTGTGTACAAGTGGGGATTCTGTGTTTCACACCTGTAGTGCCATTGGAGCTGTCTGTGTCCACACAGCAGTGGGGTCAGGTGGCCTGTGGGATGTTGGGCATCCATCCCAGATCCTCTCTGATGATAGGAGCTTAGAAGCACTGGCAGTGGCCTGGGCATTGCATCCTTAACACTTGGCAGTTTCCAGCCTATTAAGGTCCTACAGCCAGCAAATCCTGGCTTATCACATTAAAACTGGCAGTTTTAAACACGCACTCCCATCAGGATGGCAGCTGCTGCTCTGCACTTGGGGCTCCAGTACTGCCCAGCTGCGTACACCATAGTTTTTATGATCCTCTGTGCATGCTGTTTGCTTGAGATCAAAGCCAACCTGGAGCAATACATGCAGTATTACTTATTTCTGAGGATCTTTCAGTGCCAAAATTGTCCCAAAGCCAACAGAAGCTAAGGGATACAGAGAAACTGACCAAACAACAACAACAAACTCCTTTGGCTACATGAATTAATTCTCTAGGTCCACGAAATGGAAAAGGGAAACAGAACTGCACACTGAAGAAGAGGTAATTAACTACTTGAACACAAACCAAACCAATCCTATTACTGCTTTCTTTTCAGAAGAGAGTAATCTTAGGTAGAGCCTGACCCTAAGGATAGCACAAGACAGCGAAAAAAAAAAAAAGAGAGAGAGAGAGAGAAGCAACATTAGCAGCAGCAAAATCAATTCCAGTGGATTAATAAGATCTTTGTATTCATCTCCAGACCTCACCTCTGAAACAGCTTTAACATTAGAGAAAAACACTTTTAGTGACTTTAAGGCAGTATCGGATGTCTCCAGAGTCAAGTATTATATTGGAATCAGTAGTCTTCATTTATCTTCCATTTTATTAACTGTTTTTCTTTTTCCTCACCAAATAGCTCACATGAGTTTTTCTAACCAGTCCTTATGTGTTGATGGTTTCACATTCTTCAGAATGGGAAAATAACAAATCACAGCCATTTCCAACAATGTCTCTTTTGTTTTGCTTACACACAAGAGACAGCAGCATAAAAACTCTTGCATCTTTAATTATTAAACTGTAGCTGCCTAATTACAAAATCTCCCAGAAGACTGCTATTAGTATGTTTTATTGTAATATTTTAGAGACTAGAAATCACCAGTAACATTACAGAGAGTTGGACAAATTGTGCAGCTCCCCCAAAGGGCTGCTGGAATAAAAATCACCACTGAAGCAACGATGAGGCCGCACACACACAACCTTCAGCTTTAGTTTACTGCCGAGCACACCAGCTTTATTTATTCTAATGCAAAGAATCAAATTATCAGGAAAATAAAACTTGTTGATTTCAAAATATTTCCTGGCTGCTTGACATGTCAATATGTTTTGGTTTTGAATTCTTGCTAAAACATTCACACTTGGAGTGTCTATTAATTAACATTGCAACTGTATTCACTGCTGCTTTGTTTTTCTCCAGGGCTTTTTCAGTTTGAAGAGGCAATTGTTATTAAAAAAAATGCCAACAAAGTACTATGAAAACCCCATCTGCAAGAATTCCTAAGCTGCTGGTGTAAGAACAATTAGCAGAGCTCAAAGGAGCAGCTCTGCGCTGTTTCTTGGCTTACGTACCCAGAGGACTTGGTGCATTTATGCAGCAACCACGGCGTCATTACTGAGCAGCTGCGAGACAATCATAAGACCCAAACACTTGCAAGACAGATCCCTCCAAACTCACAAATAGGCTGCTCCTTAGATTTTGCTCTCAGAGGAGAATACTCCTTCTGTGCACCTCCTCTCTGCACATAAAGTGGGACCTGGTGGTATTCCAAACAAAAGAGGAGAAAAGAAGCTTTCCTCTTCTTTTTTTGAGGGAAAAAAATAACTCTTTCACTGTGCTCATAAGCCACAAATAACTGCTTCTGAAAAAAACTCTCCAGATGACATGGAAATTTCAGGATTAAAATGGAAAGATCAGAAGGGTAAGGCTAGGTTTAGCAGCAAGCCTAGTTTTACCTTCCGAGATTTTGACCCACTAGTGTGAAGAACTTGAAGCTCAAGTGCTTTAAGCAGATCTGGCTAAAACTTCCCGGTATGAGGATATTCACAAGTAGCAACATTCTGTAGTTGCATTTCAGAGGTAGCACATACAAGCTGTAGTCCCAGGTTGGTCTGCCTCTGCATGAGGCCTGTGCCAACAGAGCTGCTGTATGTTGTTAAGATGAGCAGCCAAGCAGCAATTTTGAAGGTACAAATTAAAAATATGTGGGTAGTGGTATATGTAGGCAGGGAGTTTAAAGGAAAAGGGAAGCAGAAAAGGAACAGGTAAACAGAAAGCAGATGGCATGTTAGCATTGCTGACACATGGAAGAGACAGTCATGTGTTTTATGTATATGTTTATAGAGTTTTAAAATAGCTGTTGAGATATGACTCTGCGTAACACAGCTCCTGTTTTTCACAATTCAAGCATCATTTTCTTTGCTGCACAAAGAAGAGTGGCCACCTTCTCACCCTAATCCAACCTCTTGGAATAGCTGCAGCTGAAGCTGCACTGACCTGAGCTCCGTTTACTTATTAACAAAGCAACTGTGCTTGTGGGCTGGCTACTATGAGCTTATGAGGGAGAGTTTTCTGCGGGTTCTCTTGAACAAGTGCTCTTAAACTTCTCTACTCTAAGACATGCTCTTATGTTAGCAGAATAAGGCACCAGGCTCCGAGTGTAACTATTGAAGAATTTGACAATTTAAAAAATTTTACTTGCAGAGAAGGCATCCTACCCAAGTAGCTACAAACCACAATAGCCTAAAGAGCCGAGTTGAATGGCTTAATATAAAGGGTGCTGGAATAGAAGAAAAATTCCTATTATGTTTAAAAGACTTGAGGGTGAAATTTTGGGGAAAAATCTCAAATTCAGAAAAGTAGCTTGAAGTAATAATAATTATCCTGAGAGAAATCCTATTATATAGGATATATAATAGGATAGGATATATATCCTATCATACACATTATGAAATTGCGTTCTTATTTTCAGGTGCGGATGACAGCTGATGTGAGCAGCTTTATGAAATAGCCAAGCTTCACACGGAATTTCTGCTGTGATAAAGTTAAAGGATCTGACTTCCGTCAAGGTGACTCGCAAGGAAAAGAGTGTGTTGCTCCCTTTTTTTGTTCCATTTAGTATGCGCAATTCAAAGAAAACAGTGGAAATGTGCAGTAGCTTTGAGGGCCGCACGCATGCTTCTTAATCCTGCCTGCATGTCTTGGACGTAGCACTCTTACAGTAACCAATTACTGGTGGCCAAAGGACTCCTGTCCTCACAGCATGAGTTGTTTTTCAAAACTTTCTCATGTACTTTCTCAAAGGAGCTGGGGTGCCTGGTTTGCTTCATGTCCATGAACACCAGAAATGTGAAGGCATCCAAATGACTTCAGAAATCCACTTGCCTTCATAGCAACCTAATTTCAACAACTTCCTTGGATTTAGGACAGCTATTCCACATTCAAAATCATGTTGTTCCTTACAATCTGAATGAGTGGTTTAGATTTTTTTTTTTTTAACAATTTCTTAATGATTGTTTGCATAAAAGGAAGTTAAGAGAAACTGCCAGTCCGTCAACACTTTTTAAATTAAAAAACAAACAAACAACACAAAACAAAAAAGCACCCCACATGACTAAAGCCAAAACAGGCTTCACCAAGGAGCAGCAAACCACTGAGGTGTTGTTTTGTACTGCAGTTACAGAGTCTGTATCCAGAAGTCTGTGCCTCTGATTTACAACTTATTGCAGCTGAGGCCTTCTATAATCTGCACCCCCACCTACTCCCACATAGAGAAAACAACAGGAATTGATCTGCAACTAGTGACAAGTCTGAATCATAGGAGAAACAGTCTCAACACCTGATTGCTCTGTGCGAAAGGTATGAATTCTTATTATGTAATTGAATTATATACATTAAAGCAAGCCAGCTCTCCAATTAATAACAAGTACCACTCTCACGAATACTACAGTCTGCCTTTGAGTAATGAAGATAACCTTATTCAAGTAAGCAGGTCTGAAACTCACACTTCTCTTAAAAATAAAATAAAATCCTGAGAACAGGTATATTGGAAACTAGTTGCAAGTATCCTATTTTTTGTTATTATCTGACAGTTCATCTTTATCCTAGCAGACAAATTCTGACTATTGAAACAGAATGAGCAATATAGGCCTGGATAACAGACTGATTTAGTTAGCAAGGCTGAGGGCTGATACGAAGGTCAGTCATATGTCCTTTTCTGTATATTTATAAATATGATGACTATAATGATGAGAATGTATGTGTTACCTAATTTGAGGGAACAATAAGACTGTTCAAATTCCTGACTAAAATGTACTACAATGTGTTTTTTTTCTTATTGAAATTAACTTTCATAATTCAAATGACTTTACACCATTAATTCCAGGAGCTTGTTCATTTTTGCCTCAAGTGTAAATACAGTCAGAATCAGAGAATGCTGCCCTACGTTAGCTTCTCCCTTATCTGGAGAGATTGCAGGGCACCGAGACTGAAAACTCACTGCCCAAGCCAGGATGCTGCTTTGCCTGCCTTCTCAGGGACAGAGTAAGTCCAGCTAATCAAGAGACATGGCCCTGTACGAAAACTGCAGTGCAGATCATCTAAAAAGGCAGTTACATACAGAGACGCATACGCCAACCTTGTGCTCAAAACAGCAAGGATGTGTACTCAACTTGTGAGCACAGTTATTCAGATGAAGGAGTTGGATACGAGTCGAGGCCTCCAAGCTGGTGTCTGGCTGCTTTCCCAGGTTCAAACCTGGCCATATTAACAAACAAATTAATAAATAAATAAAACAAACTTCTGTAGTTTCCAATAATCACTGGAAATGTCAAGCACAGTCTGGGACAACTTTAAACCTCAATATATGGACTTTACAATGCTGTACTGCAAAGCCAGACTAGCTAGAGATCGTAAAAATGCTTCCAGTAACTTTGCATTGAGAGTCTCTGTTGCACCTATACAAGAACAGGGAGCTACTAGTCGGAAGTGACTCAGATGCGTTTGTTAAGTTGGCAGGTTTTGTAAATATGGTCAATGCCTACAATCATCACCAAATGCCTGCACCAGTACGAATGAGGAAAACAGAAGGCATTAAATGGGCTAGGCTCTTAGGCCTCTCTGCCTAAGAAAGGAACAGTTTTAATACTCAAGCTTTTGGGAAACTCTAGGAGGTTAACCCAATATATTAATGCTTGTCTTGTGAGCAAAGGATAAGGATTTCATCATCACAGAACCACTTAGTGAAAACAGCAGATATTTCCCGATAGCTTAACAACCCTGATTTCTTCTGATTTTCCACCCTACAAAACAAGAATTACAATTGAAGATGTTTTTCATGACAACATGGATTCTTTTCTGTGACGATTCCCACGCAGCTACTTCAGAAACTGTTTGTCTGAAACAACAGATTTGTTTTCCCTTTGCGTATCCATTTAAATTAAATTTCATCCCTCATTTATAAGTCTCACGTACATGGTAACCTTGCCTACGCTGATGTGGTCTCTCTTGCAATCATCCGCATGACTCTTCCTGATTTCACTTGACACTATATTAAGGTAGTCCTAACATTCTTGTTAACGTGATAAGCACCAGAGGTGTTCGAGCCCTGCTTTCAATGAAGACAAATCACTGGAGGAAAATGTATTGATAATACATTGCAAAGCAAAAAGATTGTCTTAATAGCCTACAATCAACTTATGAGAGTAAAATGGTACCACTAACATGCAGGTGAGGTATATAGTTGAGGTGATTCAGCCAGTAACTTGTGTAAGCTACCATATTATTATCATTATCACTAAGAGCTACATGATAAGGCTTCACCACGTCTGGTAACTCTAGTGGCACTCAAGCCTATAAAACCTCATTTTATTTCATTTATTCAGGTTTCATTTATTTCCCTAACATACGCTTACTGCAAAGAACATATGTAAGCATAACAACTGTTCCTTAAAAACTTATTTTTC
Source organism: Tinamus guttatus (assembly GCF_000705375.1). The sequence goes on along the minus strand of NW_010587139.1, from coordinate 122,235 downwards.
TATTAAATTTGGCGCAAATATATTCCAAGAACTCCATGTTGTCACAGGATATTACTGTGAACTGCGGGTGGTGGCCTTGATTTACACAATGCAGGAGCATGCAAAAAAGCAAACATCCCACTCCCTGCCAAAACCAGACCTTGAGAGTAAACACAGAACACATTAAAACTGTTCATTTAGTATCTTTGAGGATGGGCAAATAACACTGGGCAGCAAAACCCTATGAAATATACTGCACCACTTTCTGTAGTGCATATTCATTGACTGTACCTGATAATCATTTTTATTGTGTACAAAGTAATTCAGTCAAATGTGAAACCCTTGCATCCATGGCTGGAACTTTCTTCCATTTCAGAAGCAAACGTGGAACATTCATGCCATTGTTTTAAACAGTTCACAGTCTCAGGGACGGACTAAAGACCTAACAGCAACTCCTTTGCATGCAGCCACAAACATGAGCTTTCAAGATTGTCAGGGTAACACCACCTACTGAATTACAGCCTCACTGCTTGAATTTGTGTTAACTGTAATGAGACCCTATTGGTCCTAAGCAGCTTCTCTGTGTGCTATGTTATAAGCAAAGATGTAACACATTAGGAAGAGATAAATGCTTAACAAATCAATAGTATTGAACTAGGAACTCTTGCCTGATCTGAAATAAAGACACTGTGTAAAAGAATTAAAAGATGCTTGAGCAGGAGCCGAAACAAATAGCACACACATGTGGCATCAGACCCAGGACGCTACAATGTTAATCATAACTAATTAATTTGGAGCTTAAGGAAAATGAGATTTTTTTTTAAATAAATCCAATACAAAGGAAAGAGGGAAGACATGAGAACATATAAATCTGATACTGAATGAAGAAGGGAAAACCAGCAGACAGCAGGCTCATACCTTCAATGCATTTTTTCTCTATCATTCTTAATAAAGATTAACTATAAGGGACAGGTCATTTATTTTATTCATCAGGGGAAAAGCAACCTGGAACTGGAAAAGAACAGGTTAATGTTTTTGATCCATTATGCACATCAGAAGCTAGTAAGATGATAGAGAATACACAGCACTGGCTTTACATAACCTGCTCTTGACAAATCTCATCTTTTACTTGACAGTGCAGCTACCTTAACGAATAAAGACAGAATGGCAGTGCTGCTATGCCTTGACGGGTGCATTTGTTTTTTAAGGAGACTGGAACTAATTAAAGAGAATCCAGATGAGAACAACGAGAAACATAGTAATATTAGCAACACTTCCTGTGAGGAAACGCTGAGGCAATTTCAGCTAGTTTTGAGTTGTTTTGGTGAGATGAAGCCTCTTCTGGCTATTGTGTAACATAACACTGCAGTTAAGCTATACTTTCTACGGTTGGATAGCATCCACGGGGATTGAGCAAAAGATCATCTTTGACAGTAGCGGACATTCAAGCCCCAGAGGAAGGAGAACATCAGTAGCTAACAGACACAAGCGTTTTTTTTAGATGGGGACCTTTCTACCCGTTCTATCAATTCCAGTATACACCAAACTGCACAGGAAAAACTGCATGCATATGCACAACACATGCACAGAGGGAAAGTTTCAACCCTGGACAAATACATTTAATGGAGGCAGTAGAAAAGAGCTCATGATTCCCACCCCCTCGAGGCTCTCATCGCTCTAAACCTGCTGTGTCTGCTAAGGGCAAGGGAAATCTCTGCTCCAACAGGCCCCGAATTGAGCCCCACCAGAGGCTATGGACCTGCCCATCTTCATTTGTGACCCTCTCTATTCTTCAAATATTTTCCCTCATATTTTAAGGTGCCTCACTCTCCTTTCTAAGCCTTGTGCAAAAACGAGAAAAGTTGGCATAGTTGTGAATGTTCTAGGGAAACTAGCATAATTTGCATTTTGCTTTGGCTGTAGGAAATCAGATGCTCCGGAAACCTTTATGATTTTGGTTGTCAGCTGTCAAACAATTCAATTTTCTGCAGCAACTATAATTTTTGAAAAATTTATTCACTGTTCGCCTCTGTCCACTTTGAAAGCCCTCAGAAAAAAACAAGCAAAGTGAGAAACTGGTGGCCAACTCTCCTGTGCATCACAGCAATTCTCTGCATACTCAACATGTCTGAAATACTGATCTTCTGCATTTTTTTTTAAAAAAAGAGATTTTTGTTCCAAAATCCAAGGCCAGTAACGAGGAAGCAGTGGAAGAAACAAGTAGGTACTGGACTAGTCCATAAGCCCAGCTGCTGGCCTTCCTGCTAGACATGATTATACATCACCCAGCAGGCCTCCATCGGGAGAGCTCCCGAGGGGAATTTGGCCATCCAGGCCAGCGCAGAGCCACCACTGAGCAGTCATTTGCTGGAGACAATCACTGTTACTATGGCCCCGGTCCCGCATAATTCGAAAGCACTGAAGGATTCGTACTGATTCTAGAGTAGAATTTGTAAAGGGCCTATGCAGCTGAGAGCAGCTAAACCCCATCATTACACTAGGTAAGGGGCTTTCATCAGAAGTGTTCCTAGAAGTAATGCTAATAAGAGAGCTCTTAACCTCCAAATCAAAGGATGTGAAGGGCTAGTATTTTAATGGAAAGAACTTCCAGAAAACAGCTGTGGAAAGGCTTTTTTTTTGAAGTTATGGTGCACTACCTTAATACTCTGATTTATGAAAGCAGCACAGTAATTTTTTTTAATTAACTGATCTGATTGTTCTTAAGGGTCTAGGACTCCTTATGTTCACGCAAGTCCACGAATGACAAAACCCCACTAGTTTTGGCCTCAGGTTCTTGTGTAAACAGTTTATTATTGCAGTAATAGAATTCAAAGAATGGCAGTTTGTTCCAAATGAAATACACGTTCACAGGCTATTTAATAATACACCCATGGGATTCTACCTCAGAATCAACTGAAATTAAAAAAAAAAAAAGCAGAAATCAGTCTTATGTTTTAGACTTTGTAGTTTAAAAAAAAAAAAAAATCTGGTAGTTATTGACCTTCTTCTTACCTACTAGGTTTACCCAGATGCTAAATCAGTAATATTGCAAGTGTTACTGACAGTGTGCTTATGAACACGTTGTCCAAATTTATGACAAGAAATACAAACTTGAAAAAGCCAAGGGATTTTCATCTTCATGAGTCTAGAAATTTGGACCCAATGAGCTCAATGGTCTTTTCCAATCATAATAATTCTATGATTCTAGAAATGACCTTTCTGGAGAACACAGTCAAAGCTTATCCAGAAAACTCCACTTTAAGAAGTCAAAAAGTTTTTTAAAATATTTACTTATAACAGGAATCTTTGCGTTTGTTTAGCTTGCAAATAAAAGATCACATGGTGCCAAAAAGCTTATTTAAACTATTCATATGAATCTGTATGAATGCCAATTGGAACCAATGTATCCTGACTTAATTTGAATGAACTTGATGGGTCCTTTGCCACAAGCTGCACTAATTGTTCCTAATTTGGGAGCACTAAATCAGTGAGCACAGCCAGATGTTCCTATTTTCTTTGATTGCCCCCAGTGTTGGGTTTGAAGAAAAGTCAATCAGTAGAAGGCTTCCTAACATCTGAGTATTGATCACATTACTGTGATGGCTGCCAGAAACAGCAGTGTTGGTTTTGTAGCATCACAGAAGGTGGAAATGCTGTATTGTTTGGCCTTTATCAGTAATCGGTATCACCACAGAGAAAAGTGAATGTATTTTAACCTCGTACATACTTATATAAACTGCCTTCTATATTTAACATTTTCCAATAGTTTATCTGCAAGCAACATGACTGCTAAAGGTTACCTATGTTCTCTATACACACACTTGCATCCTCCTGAAGCTGCTGCCATGTGGATGCGTCATGAGAAAGTTCATTCCTTTGTGAACCCTGGCCTATGAGACAGAGTTTGAACAACTTCTCTACTGGGTTCTGATTTAAAAATAATTTGATCAGCAGACAAACACTTCTATAAAAATACCTTTCATACTACATTTAGAGTCACTACCTTGACTGAAAGGATATTTTTCCAAACACCAATTAAACGTTTCTAGCAAGCTAAAAAAACCCCCATGTTGTATTGCACTCTTGTGTGAAAAAAATCCACCTGCTGAAACAATTTCTTTGGATTTATCTTAAAACTCAGAGTTTTCTGAGATCAATAAGATACAATCAAGCTTTGTATAGCACAAACAATGTTTCCAATCAATCAAGTTTTCCTAAAGTTCTCGTGAAAACACAAGGTGCTTCTCCCCCACCCTTTTTCCTTTTTTTAAAATATTTTTTTCTCAAAAGTCATGGTAAAACACCATTTGATTTTAGCAAATGCAGAGGTAGATCTGTGGACAGTAACTGCTCTGGGTACTTCTCCCTTTTGGCTAGTGGAGCTTGTGCTTCTCTTTTACAATGTTTAATAGCTGCAAACTGAGAAAGATAAATTTGACCTGACAGATCAAGATAATAGGGGAAAGATTTTGGAAACATTACGGTGGGTGATGAGCTGTAACAACAATTAATTTGGGAATTAGTTTATCGAAAGGAGCTCCCAAGTTCTACCACACAGCCCTAAACACGGCTCACTTTTCATCAAAGACGTTGAGGAGATATATGAAAGAAGAGCTGTCGCCTCCACCACAAAGGTGCTTAATATGATTTAAGGCACCATAGAACAGTTTTCAGTGTACCTTAACTCTTTAAAAAAGTATTTCAAAACAAATAGCATTACTTGATATAATCCTACACTCTTAAAATATAGATGCTTAAACACTGTTTATATTTGCATACCTGCTGTCAGATAGAAAACCCAAGTGCCTGGGCAGTGTCTCTGATCCCAGCAAGCCCCAAAGAATAGAAAATTCTGCTATAGCTGCATAGCTCTAAAGAAGGAAAGAGCAAGGGTTGTTCTAACCTTGTCTCACTTTGACCTCTGTCGAGGTCCTAACTCAAATTGAATTCACCTGTTCCCCATTAAGGGGGGGGAAAGCTCTGCGACTGGAACATTCTTTCAGGAGAAAAGAGAC
>NW_010587139.1:61733-114717 GCF_000705375.1 Tinamus guttatus | reverse complement strand
GGACGGTGCTGGTCTCTTTTCAGTGGTGGCCACTGGTAGGACTAGAGGAAATGGCCGGAAACTGAAACATCAAAAATTCCATAGGAACTTAAGGAAAAATTTCTTAACAGTGAGGGTGACAGAGCACTGGAACAGGCTGCCCAGAGAGGTTGTGGAGTCTCCTTCTCTGGAGATCTTCCAAACCCGCTTGGACGCAGTCCTGTGCCACGTGCTCTAGGTGACCCTGCGTGTGCAGGGGGCTTGGACTAGATGATTCTAGAGGTCCCTTCCAACCTTAAGCATTCTGTGATTCTATGATTCTATGAGGTGATTAATTTCCAATTTTGTTATCATGTGTTGAGGGCTTATTGGCACTGTTTGTGGCAGACCTAACAGGATCTGTTTCCTGGAGAGCAAATTCTAGATAGAACAGAAAAACAGCTGGGCATGAATAAATGAGAGATGACATGGAGCCGTTTAAAAGAGAGAAGAAAAAAATGGATACATTGACTTCTCATTTGTGGATTTTATGAGAACCTACTGACTGGTCTTTGATTGCTGGGATATCTTCTATTTATGTATATTATGTTTTAGCAGTGTACGATGTAATGTAAACAAATTGGATGAACTGAATTCTGATTTTCATGTGCATTTTAATCATTGTGCTAGTTAGGTTTTGTTATGCTCCAGCAAGATTTATCTGCAGTGTCCTTTTGATGCTAACAATTTCCTTAGACTGTATCAGAAAGCAGAGAAGCTGCTTAGATCCCAGTGCTGCTGCTGAATCCTTAAATATCTTGCCTGTCTTCCTGAGGTTGGCTGTGCTTCTTCAGAGATCACGTCTCCACCTTGAGGAGCTGAGACCAAATATGTGAACATCTTGCAAAGGTCTTGAGAGAATGTGGCTGGGACGTGGCCATATCTACAGTAGCATTGTGGACTCCATCCTCTGTCATGAGAACAGAGCCCACCTTCGCACAGATGAGAGCAAAACCAGCCTATTTTGGCTATTGGATTGGGAAGCACTTATTTCTAGATACCTGTCAGTTTTCAAATAAGCATTTCCAGACCCATCCATTACTTAAGCTGAGAGAGAGGAAAATGAACCCCATAGCAATACACAACACAGTTTGTACTTCCACAGTTGTAACTTGTCGTATAACTTTGTTATGTGACCCTGTTAACCCTGACACTATGACCTCAATCTCTAGCGTTCTGCTTTGGCTTGAGGTTGGCTTAGCTGAGAAAGAAATTCAGCCCACACAGTTTTAGATTGTTTATAATAGCATATGGTGAATCCTAGAGTTTATATTTAATGTCTAGCAGCATTAATTATAGAGATTGAAATCTATTCAATGAAAAGATTAGTGTGTGAATTTTGATAAGAAATTTCTGTTGTGAAGAGTGCCCTTTTCCTTTTGAGTATTACATATACGAGAGACTTCTGTGGGGGCAGCAGAATAATTTGTGCTTGGAAACTGAAAATACATACGAGCATGTTTTCCACTTCAGTCAGAAATTTTGAGAGAAAAACAGCACATTGAAAGCAGTGAATGGATAAAGAAGGGTTAGAAAAAATAGCGGTGGTGAGCTGCTTTTACCAAAAAGAATAAATAACAGGACATCTGGCTAAGGCACGCAGAAGGTTTAAGGGATACATCTGATGAGGAGGTTTCTTGGCCAAGTGGCATGGGATACTCTCAACCTGAACCTTGGCAAGACATGTAGGACGCATTTCAGAGAGGATCACGGTTGCCTTGTGTTCTTGCAGCCACCATTGCACTCTTAGAGATCGCGGATTTTGCTCAGAAATGCTGTCTTTTATGCAGGGCTGAAGCTAGTTTAAAACCTGGGCTACTTGAGCCTAGAGTTCTCAAAAACAGTGGATTAAAAATTAAAAAAATAAAAAATAAAAAAAGAGAGGGCCCTGACTCCTGGTCTTCTTTCTCCGAGATGTCGTATGTCGTAGCATGGAGCCCTCGCGGGTTCTGCTTCAAGTATTTAAAACAAGATTCTGCCACTTTTGTGTGTTCAGTAGTGTCTAGGTCTTGCTCTTAATTCCTTTCTTGGGTTTCCCCCGAGTAAGTAGGGTTGTTTGCCTACCTGAGGGAGCCCGTGAGGATAAGCACATGGTGGCATCTGTTTGAGTTGGGGTGCTCTGGAAGCACACGGGTATTACAACTGGTGACAGTGGGTGAGAGCTTTGGACTTCCAAACAAAAATTCCAGAATGACCAATCCAGGTAGACAAGACTTGATTTTATTAATAAAATTTGTATTTTCCTCTTTGAGGTGACAGTTACAAACTTTGGTTCAAAAATAAAAGAAATTATGAACAGCAAGAAATTGACTTTTGAAATCTCACTTTTACATGTATAATCGTGCATGAGAAAATACCAGTTGGAGATGAGGCAGCAAAAGCTAGTACTATTTAATTTAACAATTTATAAGACATAGAAACAAACATTTATTTTCAAATCTTACATATATTATGAAAAATAATTACAAAAGGATTTCTGTTGCAAAGTCAAAAGGTAATTTTTACTTCCGGCTCCCTGAATGACATGCTCAGAGGGGAGGCCAAACCAACCTTTTTGTGATATTTGAATAGGAAATTTTAACACTTTGGGTCAAAAACAGCTCTGGAGGAAGCAGTCGCCTCATATGTTGCTTAGCAACTAGGTAGAATCACATGACCTAGACATATTGCATCCCTGGCCTTCGGTTGAAATAACAGGAAAAATCATTCATATTAATGGGATGGGCGAATATCGTGTAGGACCATTCTGTGGATACCTGTGAGTATCCCGTCGAGGAAACAAGTATCCATCATTGTCCACATAAAACCTAAGTAAAACACTGCAAAAATCCATAAATAACTGTCCAGAATCCAGTTTTAATATTTATGTAGATCAAAGAAGCGCGCAGTGGAAACTAATTCAGGTAAGATGCAAAAAATAAAGAGGAGGAAAGCTATACAGCTAACCACTTAATTCACATAGATTTTAACAGATGTCTTGCACAGAACTTGTGGTTTGGTGTTTTTTTGCCTATTTTCACCGCCCCAAAAATACAAACTTGCTTATTTTAGGTATATACAGGTATCTTAAGAAATCCTGGCATCTGAGAAGAAAATAAAAAGCCTGAGGTATAGCACCATGGAACACAGCACCCCGGGGGCGCTTTCGTTCTGCAACTTGGTCCCCACTGAGTACTACCAGCAGAAGAGGGTTGGGTTGCGTGTGCTGCTCGAGGTCTTCCAGTTTTGCCACCTGAAGGTTCGTCAGTGGCTTCAAATAACAAAGCTCTTCAACATCAATATATACAAAGGGATTTTATTATTAATCAGAAAATGTAATTGGATTCACTGGCAATTACAGCTTTATTTTTCAGAATACATACACAGTATTGACAATGTATTTTTGTAATCATAAAATAAGAGCCAAATGCAATTCAGAGACACATGCAAGTTTTGGAAATGGACAGAGGAATAACAGTTTAGTACTGTACATAGAATAATTACAGTTTATTAAACACACTTTCTTAACACCTCTTTGTTGTAATGGAGTGAGCACCATGTCGTTCATTTTTTTACAGCACCAAGGTAATCCAAAGGGGGGATGTTCATAAAATGAGCCCTATGTTGTCTGTCTCTGCCACAGCATCTTTGTCAAATACGTATAAGTCATGTGATTCTGGCCCTACAAGGGCAACAGTTACTTTCTAGATAAGACATACATACACAGCAAGACATATTTTCTATGCCATCCTTATTCAAAACTTGCATGTGGCATGAAGTGGGTTGGTAGCACCAGTGTGCAACGTGTTTTGTTGATCTGATCTTTGTCCTAAGCTTAACCAAGGAAACAGACAGGACCGACCTCAAATCCAAACTTCTGGTTCTGGTCACCAAAGTCATTGATCATCACGTCAACAATAGGCACTTGGTCTATTTTAGGTGTGTTGATTTCAATCACCGTCTTTGCATAGCCCTTTCTTGACTGTTAAAAAAAAGGGCAAATCACACATGGTTAGGTAAACCAGAGCAGCAAGCAGATACTCCAGATCTTCATAGCATACCTCTGAAGTACAGCATATATAAATGATAGCCCTTCATCTACCAGACATGACAGACTCTAAAGCATGAGCACAGATTTCAGATACTGACATTTATATTTTGTTAGGGTTTTATTTTAGAACAGGATTTTACAAAGAGATCAGACCATAGCTTTTTGACTTAATGAAATAAGCCTACAGAATTATCTAAGTCATTTAATGTTCCTTAGGGAATTCTGAGTTTACATATGTATTGTTTAATGAATAATAATAATGCTGTCTTCTTGGACTTCTTTGTGAAAAATCACTAATCAATTCTGAGAGATAAAAGCAATATCTGCTCATAAGAAGAAAGCCTGTAACCTCACAGGATAGAACCGCAGGTGCTCGGACATAAAGTGAAATAGTCTGAAAGGGCTACTAGCTGTTGCACTTAAAAAGAGAGTCTGAAAATCATAAAATGTAGCCAACAGCCTTCCTTCCTGGTAGAGGTTCTCCATCTCTTTGGATCTCATCCAGCCAAATCATGTTAGTTATTAGATTGCATTTTGTTCACATGGCTCCTACATGTTCCTGAGACCCCCTTCCTCTGTGCCAGGGCCTTCGAGTTTAGACAAGAATTTAAGTGGGTCAGTCTGAGCGTTCACAGCTGAGCGATGGTGCTGTGCCCTACATCACTTCCACATCTCCATGGACCTCTATATTCACCCACTGTGGGTACTAAAAACTAAATAAAGACACAGGACATACAGAATCCCATTACTGAGGTGGGAAGACTCTGCATCTAGCTCGGCTGTCCCTTTGCCTCAGAGCCAGCTCTGTATCCTATCAGATTTTAACTAATATAGCTAAAATAATTCTTTAAAAAGGTTTTCTCAGAAGAAAGCTGGGGAAAGAATGAGCTAGTTTGATTTTCAGTTTAACTGACAGTTAGTCCTCTACTTACCGCACAGCCATCCTGAAGAGCTTTGATGTAAGGATTGTTGTCATAAGACATCTCTTCATCGTTTGATCCTAAGAACCTCAGTGCTTTGTCGTAGCTGTCAGATGTTGCGTCATGCCAAGCTACTGACTGATGACAGTTGTAAGTGAAATTTTGTCTGGCAGAGGCACTCAGTAGTTTCAGGAATGTCATTTGGACCATGTTAATGGAATTGCCTTCAACATCCAAATAAGAAAGCTGGAAAATATAAGAAGTCACCGAACATTTAGCTGCTTCCCTTGCTGAAAATGCAGGACTTGAACATTATTGTTGACAAAAGACCCATATAATAGGCCTTAATATAAAATAGATCAACATGTACCATTTTACTGCAGCATTTTGGGACAATACATAGTAGGAGCCTGCTGTCCAGTGAGCAAGAGGCCACATAGCTCATATTTAGGGCAAAAGGGCTGGGGAGTCTTTTTTTTTTTTTTTTTTTTTTAAATTATCTGATGAAAATCCCTTGGTCTCTGTTGATCACTGATAACATGAACTTGATTTGTGAACTACTGCATGTTGCACTTACCAGTTTGCCTCTTTTAAATTCACTAAACCAAGATCCTGGATTCTCTTTCGGCCACGAGGAAATTCTAACCTGTGTGGTAAAACACCAGAGTCTGTAAATATTTAAAGCATGTAACAGCAATGAAAGTTTTAAATTATCTAGGACAAATTTCACATCAGATAGTAAACACTGATTCTTCTTTCTGAGATTTCAGCTTCTTTACAGTTCTAAAATAAGATGTTTTTCTTGGATATAATGTCACCAGATTAATGACTTTAAATGTAATCAGAGATGATAGAGTATAAAGAGAGCTAGTTCTATTTAAGGGAGATGCTGTTGTCATCGGGAAACGTTCAGGTAAATTGCTGATATAAATTGTTCCTGGGAAGAGCGCCTAAACTTTTCACTGGTGTCGACTCTGATACCTCTTGCTTAGACAAGCTTTTACAAAACCTTCCTCTGCACCATATGCTCCTCAGAGGTAATTTATAGCAAGGAGTTTGAGGTCTATTTTGCATAGGTATAAATGAATACATGTAAGTGAACCCACACAGAAAGCTCTTTAAGAGGTTAGTTTTTTTGGTGTCAGCTGCCAGATTTTGCACTCAGCTGTGTTGCATCCTGCAACGCAGTGAAAGGTTAGCAAGCAGGTGTGCACAAACCTGAGCTCAGCAAAAGAGTAAAAATGCTCTTTGTCCACTCTGCACCACTGTCCTGCTTCGTTCAGGTTTATACAAATTCAAATGTAATTATTAGCTTGCATGAGACACAGATAAGTGAAAATGTAACAATTTAATTATCCCCTTTAGTTCAACATTGCAACAGCATAGTCAGCAGCCAACAGAAGACACAGACTGGTACTTACTCCTTCAGATTTCTTATCGGGGTAGATGCAAGTTTCCCCACCTGCTGTGAAATTGCAGTAAACTTTGAAGGAGTCTCCAGAACAGCCCTGGTTAGGATCGATCCAATATTCCCCTGAAACAGATGAGAAGCGATTTGCTTTAGGTAACAGAAACGGTATTTGAAAATTCGGGTACCTATTGATCCTCCAAAGTTTGAAGCAGAGCTGCAGGCAGGAGCGAGCCATGGCCTAGTGCAGGGAGAGAAACGGGGGTCACTGCCACACGCAGAGACTGCGGCGCCGTGCGCGGTGACACCGACACCTCCAGCGCAGGTGGGGGGTTTTTACGGAAGGGCTGTGAAGCTGGAGAAACTCCAGGCTGTTTTAGGTGACTAAAACACCTTCAACGGTTCTTGGTTAGGTGGCACAGTGGGAAAGAGGGTAAATTGAACGTCTGTCCTGTGGTTGCAGCAGAGATAGGATTGCCACACTTGCAAATTCAGGGCTTAGGGTGAACTAAGGCTTGGGATGGAAGAGAGCTGCAGTCAGCCCAAGGTCCTTTAACATCAGTGCATTTGGGAATCCGCTGTCCTAGTTCGAACGATGATTTCTGCGATGGGCTCCCTACCTGCTGCTAGTTTCAGAGCAGAGTCCGAATGTTTTTCTGACACCACTGTTCTAATCAAGTCTCAAGTAAATAGTGTGAGCTTTGAAGAGGCACTATAAAACCTTCCACCAGTTCTGTCTTTCTAATACAAGGCTTAGACTAAGCGTTTATATTATGAAATTCTCTTGATCTAGACTGTATTTATTGAAAACAGGCTTTTCTACCTGTAAGCCTTTCCCCTTGAGAATTTTGAAGGCATTTACTTTTATTTTAACCAAATTTAAGTTCACTTTGATGGGAAGAAAGCTCCAAAAATAAGCAAAACCTTGGTAAATGAAGAAGTCAAATCTTCTCTAATAAGTATTCATTATTATAGAGAGGTACCAAATTGTAAAATACATACTTTTCATATAGCACATGCACTATTCAATTGCTCCTCGAGGCAACCATCTGTTTTTATCTATTGCGAGTGAAAGCAATAAGGTAATATTAAACTGTCAACATCTATTTTTCCTCTCATTTAAAAACAGAAAAAAATATTGCTTTGAACTAGGGAAAATATTCATTGTAATTGGAAAAAAAAAAAAAAAGAAAGAAAGAAAGTGTGAGAACTCTGTGAAGGCTGGCTTTCATTTAAAGCTTTCCAGAGGGGCAAACTCGGGAAAAAAAATAACAAAACTGAATTAAGATATTTATTCAGAACATAGTGTCTAGTTCAGACTGCTCTGCATTTTATTAAGCTAATAGTTCGTAGCATTAAACAGTATCAGAGGAACTATATGTCTAGTAGCTGAACTTTTCAAACAGTGGTCGTTCAATAGACCAAATCAGGGTTTCTAAGAGTAAAATAATACTGATTTTTTAAACAGTAAGCCATATACAATACAAATGCTTTACTTTCTATACTGAAATATTCAAATACTAAAATATCATTTTTCTTTAAATTTAAAATAGCTATAAGCTATCTAGTAGATTGACATTTATGATTATGCTACCTTTGATCTCAGTGACATCAATCTTTCCTCCTTTTCCTGTTTGGATAGTTCTGGAAGTGCAAGGCTCAACTTTCTCTGGCATTTTTGTTTGTTTGTTTTTCCTATTGACTTTGAAAGTTTTAAAGATGAACCCTTTGCCCGTGCCATGCAGTAGGAACATACCGTCCGGGAAGTCGGGGTGGCAGAGCTGCAGGTCTTTGCAGGTTCGTGCTGGGTTGCTCTGCGTGCCCATCGGGTACTTCATGTGCTCAATGTCTTGCTTCAGGGTATTCAGTGAGCCAAAGATCTCCTCCATGCCATCGGAATAATCCAGAATATTATCCCCGACATCGGATAACATGTAGTCGGGGGATCTTCTTGTCTTTTTGGGCGACTGGATTGGCAGTGGCTGGATGACCTCGCCTGGAGGACCCTGGGTGGAAAGCAGCACATCTCGTTACCTTTCCATTTAGTTTTCCAGCTGCACAGGGAAGAACACAGAACCTCCTGGCTTGGAGGCACTTTGAACAGGCCTTCTTCAAACCCAGTATTTCTTTACTTCCCTTACTTTTTTCTGATGCATGCATGCTTGCTTTGATTTAGTTACAAAACAGCAGAATGTAGGAGGCCAAACTAATGCTCTGCCCTAAGCTCTTTGCACCTCGTGGCCAGTTAGGGAGGAGCGGGCTGCCCGGCCCAGGTGTGCAGGACTGAACTGCGATTGCCTTTTTATCCCTGGCAGGTCCCTGTAGCAGAGGGGTAGCTTATAACAAATAAATACTGTGTGTGTTTCCTATATAAAACTCTAAAATTTCATTTGGGGTCTATAAAGTAATCTTTCATTTCAAGAAATGGAAACACTTCGTTACGGATTTTGACTGTTTTCATTTTAGATTGTTATAATATGATAAAGAAATAGTAGAAACAGATGAATATTCACAGAATATTCACACAAAATCATTCCATTTGCAGTTCTTCCGTGTGACATATTAAATCATTATTGCAAGTTTTTATTTCACTTTTTATTTCTAGTGAATTTTTCAGAGCAGACAATGTATTTCTTTGCCTGGTGGATACATGTTTTCTGACAAATGATATGTCAAACAATTACATTTTTTCATTATGTTCAAGCTCACAAATGCTATTTGCAATCCCTGTGAAAACAGGATTATTTTGTCAGTACCATGTTTGTGCTTTGTCAAGTTAGAGTTATTACTTACTGGAGGACCAGGTGGACCAGGTAAACCACTGTCACCCTTTTGACCAGCAGGACCCTATAAGGCAATGAAACAAATGCCATGTTTACTATGTAAAACGTACAAAACACTGTGTTTTCACACTGTGTTACAAAATAACATGCATAGAAATAAAATAACAAAAATATGAAGGAGAATTACTCACACTGGATCCTTTGGAACCTTTTGGACCTTGGGGACCCTAAGGCAAGAACATACAAGTATAATTGGTATATAATGGACTCAAGATAGGAGTGTTTTGAACAGTATGAGATGAAACTACTTACAGGTAAACCAGGAGGACCAGGGGGGCCGAGAGGACCAGCAGGACCAGAAATTCCCTAAGAAAGAATTAAGCACAGTATTCATACACATTATGCAGACTATACTGCATATTGCATCACTAGGACTGAAGAAAAAACATGCATCTAATGAAGGCCATAAATAGCTTTTATACTTAAAATATTATCTGACAGTTTGAGTTGCATGTAGTTGTTAACTTTACAGCATTTATAGCTATAACCCTGTGGCCCTTGAGATCTATTCAGAAGCTTCACTTCTTAAACGGAGTCAAAACCATGACTTAGTAAGTAGGAGAGAATAATCACCTGTGTTAGTACAACACATACATGTGAAGAGATTGATGCTACTGATTTTTCCTTGTCCCTAACTTACATGCAAGTGCTTCCCTTCCTCTTCTGAAACACTCTATGATCATGTTTTAAGCTATTTAACTTCAGCTGTGTTTGTACAATGCCTAGGAAAGTTTTGAGCTCTAGCAGGAGACTGGCTGTTACTGTTTATAGTAACTTTATACGTCTGTCACAAGAAAGACTGGAACATACCCCCTTTGTTTGTCCATTACTTGAGCTATGAACAGAAGTTCGTTTTACTCACTGCATCGCCCTTGGCTCCAGGAGATCCCTGTGGGCCAGGGAGACCCCTGTCACCCTTTTCACCCTGTTCTCCTGGAGGTCCAATCAGCCCAATCAAACCAGGATGTCCCTAAAGAGCACAGAAGAAAATATATTTAACCTCATATAAACAAAAATTATAATTCACAAAATAGGATCATCTTCATACCATTTCTCTTTACAGTTCTTCTATGATGCCCAAACCATACATTTTGGGGACTACAATACAAAATCCTATGTCAGATCTTTCAATCCATTACTGCAAAAGAAAGCATTGTAGCTGATTTGTTGTTTAAAAATAAAACGCTCTATTTTTACTTTTGTAAAACAAGGTTCTCTTTACACCTGTTTCTCTAGAGTCTTCATTGCAAGAAAAATCACCTACGTGCTCAGCATCAGTAGATAATACTCGGACAATAATCGCCTCTGAAAATTTCACAGTTGATATTAATGTTGCAGGGAGCCAACTGATAAGTACCACAAGTTGTGTTGCTTTCTGATGTGAAAACTAATTTTTTTAAACTGCTGGTTTTATACAGACTTTTGGACTGAGTCAGACTGACTCAGGCACAAAAGGGAGCTATTCTCACATACCTTCTCTCCTTTGGAACCTGGATCTCCTTTCAAACCAGGCAAGCCAGGTGGACCCTAAATGAATAAAGAGAAACAATGGTAAAATAAGAAGTTTTAACATATTGCACAAATGATATTTTCCTGAAATATTAAAGGCATTCAGTGGCTGACAGTTCTGACTGATGATGTATGAGATAACACTTACAGGAGTGTTTAAAAAGGCATAATGCTGCTACTGAAGCATTTAAATTACTTTATAATTAGAAAACTATAAAGGGCTTTATGATTAGAAATCTATGAAGAAGGGTCAATTAAAATTCTTAAATAGCACTGAAAGCATCCAGTGAAGCATGCAATACATAAACAAATTATTTAATTTTTGTTGATTAGCTTGTGGTTACACTGTATGCTTTCAATTATTACTTCCACTGTAATTATCGTACCTATTCAGTTATAAGACAGCAACATGAATATTATTAAGATGCTTATTTTAGCCTATTCCTTCATCAAATGCTGGGAAAGAGTCTCTTAATTTGTTTTCTTACAGTTTACTAAAGTTCAGTAAGATTTTTTTCAAACTGTAAATGAGTTATCATAACTGCTTCTCAATGTTGTTTTTTTTTTTTCTTTTTTGTTGGAGAATTACTTCATATTTATTTTGCTACCCAAAACTTCACTATTTGAGATTATGGTTTCTTTGATTTCCTGAAATTGCTGTACGATGATTAATAATGCATTTAAATCTAAGTTTCCAAAAATACTCCGGTCTTTTCCGCTCAGAATTGCTAGGGAGCGGAACGGGATGGAGGTGTGTTAGGTCCCCTTACACATACAAAGCTTGGGAGCCTTAGAAATGAGCTCAGATGCCTGACAAATTACTTAGGTCAGTGTCTGGGCAATCAGAAATTATAACTGTGACTTTGTCTCTCTAAATCTTCACTTCTTAACTGTTACCCAGGGATAACTCCCCTACTTTACAGAGGTGTTGTTAAATCAATACCTAAAAGGATACCTTACAGTTTGTAATTTGTAATTACAAGCCATATTTGTGCAGCACAGAATAAATCCATATGTTACTTTTTAAAATAGGGTAAGATGTGCTTTTTTTTTTTCTAAATTTTGTGTACAGTGGGTCCCTAAATAACCCTAATGCAGCTTCTTTCAGCTCTTGACAGGCTGATTAATGGCAAACAAGAAAGGCTGAATAAAATTTTTTAAGTGCAATGTTATTCAGCTGTAATTCACAATCTGCAGGATACCACAGGAAAATATACGACCTGCTCCATGGCATTTAGTTCTGTAAACAGTCATTATGCATGCCTGCAATCCAGCAGACATCAGTGATTTTATTTACCTCAGATTTACAGGACTAGGGGCGTTAAGTGGCAATGAGGAGGTAAATGTGCCATTAAATTAGCCACACTCTTAAACTAACCCCTGCTAGTATTTTCTAGACTGTAAACTCTTCCACCACCACGCCAGGGCACGGTTCAGGAACTTCCCAATCATGCAAGCAGATAGAGCTGTACGGAGGGCACTTGCAGAAGTGTCTTGTGATGGAAGTGAGCAAAATATTCACAGCATAAGGTATTTTGGGAGTTCTTCAAAAGTTCAGAACTTCTGACATGTAGTTTGAACTCATCTTGCCATAAATCATGTTCAGAGTTGTAATCTGCACTTCAGAAGTCTTAGCCTTGGCTTGCTTAGAGCGCCTTAATATTCTCCTGTCTCTAACAGCAGTCCAATCTAGGACCATATTTGAAGTTTTCTTCCATGACACTGCAAAATCTAATATTATTAAGCGTAACGAAACCCTCCTCTAGGGAGGAATGCTTGTAAGGAAGAACTGTATGCCCCGCTTCACTTCAACCATTACCCCTAGTATTTAAAAAATCAAACCCTTGGGAGTTCGGGAATACCTTGAAGAGGGTTACTTAAACACAACCCCTTGCACTGATGACATAGGACTAAAAGAGGTTTTAATGGGTTCATTAGTAGGCAATTTCATTATTATTTTGATTAGTGTTGTTTGGATGCCCTCCCAAGATAATAAGATAAATCATCCCTAAAATGTCCTTTCACAATGTCTGAAAGACTCCTGGCATCCTGTCTTCTGCTTGACATACCAGGTATCTTCCCTGATTTTCCTGCGTCAGCTTAGGCAGGCCAAACGAGACCATTCTGTAGTTCGAAGGCTGCACACTGCATAAAGGTACTTTAGTCCTAACTATCAGAGCACTCAATTGAGCCAGACAGGGCAAAGGTTGGTTGGATACGACCAAATGAAATAGCAACTTTTATTCTTGTGCAGTGTAATTATTCTGGCACTCCAGGCCTGGACCCTCTAGATGCAAATGGTGTAAAAGAGTTGCTGCTAACAGCCAAAAACCTGGGAAACCACTGCAAGGGGTAAGAACATTCACACAGATAAGCCTCACTTTCTGCAAAACCCTTACATATACCAGCTTTCAAAAACACTGAATAATTTTGCTCATATAAAGCAGAAGAATTTGAAACAAACTTCTCTTTCTTGACAGTGTTTTTTTATTATCTTTATTCACATCCTAAGGTCTTCCAATAGTCAAAAGTATAGCTGAACACATGGCACAGAGAAAGAACTTTGATGAAACTTTTAAAAATCTAGGCTTTTGTTTTTTTACTTTTTAATTTAATCCTGATATATAATTTTGGAAGAATTTGAGGAGATCTAAGAACCTTCTGAGGTTCATAAAAATGGCAGTGTTGGTTTTCTGTAATTTGTACAGAATGAGGTGAGAAATTCAGACTATCGGTGCATATGCAAGCAGAGGAAGGGCACTCAGCTTTCAGAGGCCATTAATCTCCCCCTGAGCGTGCCTGCATTAGGAGCAGAGCTGCTAGACTAAGTCCATATCTCATCACTACTGGGCTCCTGCTGGCAGAGGACATCTGTGAAGTTATGATATGGATAGCAGTAATAAGTGACCTTTTCACCCTGGCACGGATTCAGAAGTCCCATAACACTTCATGCACAGAATATTATTCAGTGCATATCCTTGTCATCTCTACTTTGGAATATCATTAGATGCAAAAGTGTAGGCAAATACATAATTCATGTATAGAAAAAAAAAATTGGGATACAGAGGCTTGAGGAATACAGAATCAGGGATTTTCACCTGCAGGGTGTTGTGCTCCACTGCAAATCTGCTTTCACACTCCTCTCCCGATAGCAGTCTATAGGGGCGGGGGAAAGATAAGGAAGGAATCCTAACCTGGGCCACTTTTACATATAAACTTTGCATACTTGAAATCAAAAGTAAAGTTCAAGCTGCTGTAAAGCATCCAAAAATGTTCCAGTTGAGCTCACTAGTCAACAGGCAGCCTTTGTGCTTGTATGAAATTCATTAATACACTCAGCTTCAGATTTGATTTAAATATTTAAGTTTCCAAATTTTGGAAGGGATTTTTTGATACTGCATTTGGAGGCTTCTAGTGACTGATACGTGGAAATGGGATGATTATTATTCCTGAATAATTGTTGCTTGGCTTTTAGACATCAGCTCAGTACTGTAACCCAGGAGATGAGGTTGCAAGGCCCTAACTTGCCCACCATACATTTTATTAGTAAATTTGGGCATATTATTTAAACCATTATGGTAGAAGTGCCACCTTTTGCCTGGTTTACTGAAATCATAAGCTCTTTGGACAGAAGAGATTTTCATAATGCACTTAACACTATTCCTACTCCCTGCACCTTCTCACTGTTACCCAGTCTCTGCCTTACAAACAACCTGTTGCCTGTGAGATTTTAGACAAAATTCAAATGTTAAAATGAAGGGCACCTAAGGGCTATAGTATAATGCTTCCTCAGCATGTTATCTGCTCATTATTGTTACCTAAATGCAAGATTATGTGTAGATACTACTGTAATACCCCCCATATACACATCAGCAGATGTCAGATAAACCTGCATGCCAAGTCACAGTTCCATTGTGTGGCGCATAAAAATTCCCCATTTTCTCTCATTTTATGTACTGGCAAAGCCAAATCTGGAAATCTCATAGGTGCTGTTCAGACTCTGGCTTCTTACTGGAATGGTAGCTATTCTCTTTGGAAAGGTTTGGGGTTTCAGATGTATAGCAGACGTGCAGAAAGCTACTTTAAGGCTACATAACGAGGTAGTTGTTTTATTTGTTTTACCCCCATCAAACTAATACAGTCCATGTTTTGGATCAAATATTTTTATTCCTAATGTGTCACTCAGCTGTCATAACAGATGTGAATTCTACTGAGTATGAAGAGCAAGAAATATGAGATCTCTTTGGTAAACTTTTATCCTATGAATATGGCTCTCCTATGTTGCAGTCTAACATCAATGGATGTACAAAATTTACCACTGCTATGGAAACAAAAAGATTTCATGTGTCAAGCTTTGCTGATGTGGAGACTGAAGAAGATTTTTTTGATAGTAAGCTTCATTCTTTTTATTTTTAATTCTGCTAAGAGGATTTCAAGGACTTGGTTTTGAATCGCTTTGTTCCACGTTTTACCTGCTAGAAGTCAGCAGCGTTCAGCACAGCTGCCTATGGAAGCAGAGCAGGGGAACAGAGGAAGTCCAGCATACCAGATTCTAACTGCACAGAACAGTGATGTTGTGCTAAGAACCGACTTGTACGCTTTTTTTTTCTGTATTATGCACAGGAATTTTAAAGTTTTAGAAATGTTTAAAGCTAATGGTATATTGGAAGGGGTGTTTTTTGTCTTTTGTCACTCACCAGAGGTCCAGGAGGGCCATCCTGACCTGCTGCTCCAGGTAGACCTTGTTCTCCCTAGAGAAAACATATGATTAAGTTTGCTTTACTAGAGGATATACAAGAATTACAACATTTACCTTATTATTATATACCCAGTATACTCAAGAGCCTCTGGGCCAGGTTTTCCTGCAGGTCCCTGAGGACCAACTGGGCCTGTTTTTCCGGGAGCACCTTCTGCACCAGGTTCACCCTAGAGAGAATGTTAAGAGGGCAGAGAGGAGGGAGCTGATTCAGCTGGGTATTGTAGGGACATTACAAGCAGCAAAGTGTTTCCTCACACCATTTTCCAAAAGCTAGTCTAAAACAGGGGTCTCCTCAGGACTGTTTTCTGACCAGAATTATGTGGTGCCAGCAGACCATGCTCACCCTGCTTTTCTGCAGTGTTGGGGTAAGTTGTGTTTGCACTGGTGAGAGGCCACCATGTAACACTGTCACAAACTGCCACAACTACCCCTGAGGTGAGATCACTCTATCTTATTTCCTCCCTTGAATCAAACGAATCAGTGCCATACCACTTGTGCCATACCACTGAAGGTGAATTTCATTACTTCTCTACTAACTCTGGCTCTTAATTTGGATTTTACAGCTTATCTATGATTACCTTGATGAGCTTCACACTCTCGCTGCATGATAACTTAGTTATTTGTATGTAGTTTACATTTCCATGCCCCTAGACAAAGTTCCTGAATGAATTACCTTTGCACCTTTTTCACCTTGTCTGCCTTCAGCACCAGTGGCTCCAGGAGGTCCCTGTAAAAGATGGACAGCTAACTCATCATCTCATTATACTAAAATATTACAAAAATGAAAGAAATCTGAAGCCTCTTAAAAACTTCCATTGTATTAATGAGTAATAAATAGTAACAAAAGCAAGCTACATTTATTTCTTGACAGTTTATTAAGAGGATAAAAATCTTGGTCATATCAACTCCTTTTCCCCTTATAAAATCTTCTGAGCTTTTAGAATACCTAAAAAAAATATGCAGGACCTAATACCTAGTTTTAAACATACTCGCATTGGCCTGTTCCTGCTCCCTTGAGTTTTTCTATGAGTTTTTCCACAGATTCCAGATGGGTCTGCCATTATGGAGTGCACAGAATGGAATATGTATCTTTATGCTCTAAGTAAGGGATGGATGCGCTAAGCCTTTCAAGTATACTTGCGCAGCCCAAAGTTGATACATGCCCTACTGTTACCTAGTAAATATGAAAGGGGAAAAAACAAAAATCATATGACTAAATGTTGTAAGCAGTGAAATAAAGGCACTGACTGCACCTAGCTGCTGGTAGCAGGTTTCTTGGTACTGTTCTAAAAACTCTCTCTTTGCCTAAGACGACCAGCTCAGCACTGCAGGAGGATGCAGGGATGGGGTAAGGTTGAGGTAAAGCTCACAGGCAGAAGCTGCAGTAATCCAGCAGCTCTGTGATTATGCATTGCTGCTGTCCTGCGCCTTTTTCTTTTCCATTTTCTTAAGGTTTCACTGGATTAAAAAATAATACATCTTTCTCCTCCAAAAATAAACCTTTTATTTTCAGTACAGGGAATTAATACTTACATGTTCAGTTATGAACAGAAGCAGAACCTAGAATTTAGTGCTCTGAAATGGTTCTCCTAGATATACTTAGTTTAGAAAAGATGCACTCAAGATAAAGGACTAACCGTTTTCATATAAGGCTAATTTTTAGCCTGGGAAATGTCTTTATTATTATTTCTTAGCAACCAGCGAGCAGCTTAAAGCAAAAAGAAAGAACAAATGACCATGATGAAACACAAGGTGATTTTTTTTGAATCTGTAGAACTGGCTATGTGGAACTCATCTATTTATGAATATAATATACAGCTTGTAATGCAGAAATGACAAAAAAAAAGTTCCAACAGCACAAAAAAATTAATCACTTGTATTTACTGCCTTTCTTTTCATAACAGCAGACAAAATAAACGCAGGCCCCTAGAAGTAAAGCACTAAACCACATTCTTAATTTTCCAGATGTGCCCACTATCCTTTCAGTCCAGCTTCTACCTGAGCTCAGAAGTTTAGCTCTCAGTTTGAATAATAAATAACTTTTTAGACTAGAGCTGAATTTAGCCCAAACTTTTTATAGTCTGATACATTTAGCTCTCCACAAATATTGGCACATACCTTGAGCAGCTCCACCAGTTGTAATTTAATTCCTGGAGATTTACATTCAAGGTATAAGTATTTAGGTAAAAGATGACTCATTAGCTTCTGAAATTAAGCTCTCTCCAAGGGGGAACTGAACATCTGCAGTGTCATATGAACTTTTGGGCAGCAGAGGTAGTAAAGCTTTTCCATCAAAGATAACGCAAACGGGATGGAATTACCCACAGAGGTGTCTGGCCATTTGTTGTGGGCATCAGCACGTTGTTCTCTTTGGCATTTTCAAGAATTCTAAGTGGTGAGGTAGTTAGCTTTACATACTAAAAATGCAGACAAGTTACCAAGCTCTGGGCAGCGTGATCCAATTAATAACACTTTAAAATGCAAAGAGTTTGCATCACTACCATTCCCAGTGGCAAGCCCTGATACATATATCCCTTTGACTAACTGGTTGATTACAGTCTGCAGTGGTGACAACATAAATGATTAGTAGGTATATATAAAAACACTCAGAAATATTTTAGAAACAGTATTTTTTCCTAGCATATATTAATCTACATATCCATTGTCTTTACTGCTTGAAAAATTTCCTTTCCTTGAGTTCCCACATGGGTAATAATCTGCCCTACCTAAGGAGCTGGAAAGGGCTGAGCATGGCAGTTGGTATTTGAGAAAAGCAAACTCTGGGCACCCAGCAACAGCATGAATTGGCAGAGCTAGAAACACTGCGACTGCTAAATTACAAATCCAAGGAGTCGTGATTGCTAAAAGAACAGGGGCAGTCACTGCCCGACCGTCTCCAAGGGCAGAGCAGCTCCGTGCGCAGCGTCTCCCACCAGCGCTGATTGCTGGCAGGGCGCAGGAGCACCCGCTAACTGATATTTATCCCACCTTCCTACACGGAAGCTGCTGGAGCAGCTGGCAAATTTTAAGTGACATGAGAGAGCTCAGTAACAATAGCTTGAAGTTAATGCTGGGTTTTCCTCCCAGCTACTGTGGTGATTTTTATGATCATTTCACTCTGGTTTGGAAGTATTACCTGCTAGTTTTTACATAGAACTTGCCAAGACAGAAACACACAGAATCACAGAATGGTTAAGGTTGGAAGGGACCTCTAAGAGGTCATCTAGTCCAACCCTCCTGCTCAAGGAGGGACACCTAGACACACACACACACAAAAAGCAGAAATAAACTCGTCTTCGACTTTTGTTGCAGGAATATAATGTTTTTGTCTGTTCTGTATTGCAGGACTTCCTTACAATAACTTAGAAAGGTTGTTTAAAGCCATCTGTCATCTGTCAAAACATGATTTTCAGCAAAAAAGCCATTATTGCGTTTCATCAGTTTGTCAGGATAGGGACATAGTTTGCCATTATATTATTAGCTGTTCTGTGTATTTTTAATCAAGGAAAGGCAGGAAATGAGCATATTTTCCAAGTGCTGCAGGCACTCTGCCAAGGCTGTACGATGCTGAAGCCAAAATGGAAAGAATCTCCTTCAAAAAAAAATTTTTTTTTCTAATTATTTAGCATTGTAACTCTGCATTGGGACTAGCCAAACAAACAGCAGCGTTTCACATTTTGGAAGTTGCCTCTGCTGCAGATTGACATCTATTTTTCTACTGAAAGCAGGCAATATGCACACCAGCATAGAGCAGTACAGCTAAGTTTTGCACTTGGTCTAAATTCGAAGTTTGGAGTGATACACATACACTCAGGTGGCTCTCATCTAGACAGCCAATTGACACTAATAAAGAAAAGATGCCAAACGGCAGGAGACACAGCTGAAGGGCCTACCCAGATTAATGGTTGAGAAGTTAAGCAAAAGGATTATTTGTGTGGATTTTTATTGATTGCATGTGTTGTAAGCATAGATATGAAAATGAGTATTTGATGATGTATTTCCCTTCTAATGTTTTTAAAATTTGTCAGCAGGAGAAAAATATATATATAAAAAAAATCAATGACTGCAAACTACCTAAGATGTTACACAGTACCAGTTGAGATGCAAACAGTGTGTGCAAAGAGTAAGTTTCAGGAGAAGGAATCATTAGAGTTAATTGTAGAGGTTATACACACACACATATATAGAAATATGAATATCATATCTATGTATAAGGCAATTATTTACTCTCTGACTTCAATAACAATTATGGCATGGTTTTACTTCTACGCTACTCATTCACATTCTATAACCTGTACTCCACTAACAGATTGTTTCTGCCTAAGAGAAGCAAATGCTTTGGAGTAAATTCCTTTAATTTTAGAGCTATATCCCTTTGCTGGGGCATATCAAACATAAGATTTTTGTTTCTGTTTATGCCAAGGGAAAATACTTCTTACAGTTATTGCTTTTCTTTCACTACTAATTTTGGTTCTTAATAAAGTAAAACTTGGTTGGTAACTTTTATCTAGAACAACAATTAGTGACTCTTCAAGTAAAGCAAGATATACACACACAGACATATTATTGTACATATGAAATATTGAGCAAAGCCCTTCAACCTTATTGGCAAGCTACTTTTCCTAAGGAATTATTTTTGAATTCCACTATCATTAGAGTTAATAGAGTAATAGTTAATAGACTAACCAATTTCAAAAGCAGAGTTTAGTCAATACTAAATTAATTCTAGAAAATCAGATCCAATGAATTTAAAATCAACTGTTACTCCAGGGCCCTGATCCACTCTTGTGGTGAACTAAAGAATCTGGCCCTCTATTTGTTAATGATAAAATCAGTTCAGCTAAGTATTTCCCATACTAGATTTGACTGCTCTAATTTTCTAAACAGCATGTGCACAAATCCATGCTAGATTCTTATGCACAATTACTATCATTAGTTACACCATAAACATTTTGATTTACAAAGCCTTCTGAGCATTCATTTATCTGATTTGTTACATGCAAAGATAATTTCAAAAGTCAGAAACTGTAAAATATTAATTATGATCAAAATATTTTTCCCAAAAACATATGTAACCACTTTTGCAAACTTTATCAATGGTTATACAATAATACAGTGTATTTCCTTCCTAGATTATATCTTTGGCACATAAGTATATATATTTAACTCAGTCATTCAGCTGAATGCAGGACTCAATTCAGAAAATGGGCTGATTTCTGCCTTATAAATGAAAAGTATCTACTGCAGTTTCTGAAAGAGATCTGTGGAAATATTTTTCAAAAGAGCAATTGCTAGGTCTGAAAATAATATATTAATTACAGCACACATTTTAGAATGCTGCAATCATCTATTCTTGTGCCAGCCATAGACTTCAACTTTTCTTCTGACTTAAACTTGGGCCGCCTCTTCTGTTTAGATATAGGCTTGAGCTAACTGGTCATTTGAAAGCTAGGGAATTTTACCTCTGCAAAGCAGGAATCTAGAGTAGACTCTTCATTCGGCCATGTACAAGGAAGAAATTTACCATACTCCTTGTCCATAAGACCCTTTGTAAGTCCCAGATGTAGTTCAAAGCTCTGGTACTTATAGTCAAAGCTTTTAATGCTTTAAAATCACAGTAAAACAGTTCTGATACTTACTTGTCCCATCAACTGATAGTAATCCTGCTACTCATATTACCCATTGCTAACCAGGAAAGGCAGTTTATTCTTGGCCTTCCCTTAATACTTGAATTTTGCTGTATGTATCTGTAGCTGAAGTATCTCAGATACACTGGGAAAACTGCATTCATGCCCAAGTCCTTCATTAGGAGCTGCCTCCCAGGAAACCCTGCGGGAACCTCTGGCACCCAGCAATGCTAGGCACATACTTTAACTTAGAAATTGATAGCAAACAATTTCATACAACCAGGCAGTGAGCCTGAGTTTAGGTCAATTCCAATTTAGCAAGGGTTTACAGATAAGCAAAGCTTTGATCAGATTACATTTTCAAGCAGAAAATGCCATTTTTTTTTGCACTAAACAGTTTAATACCATTAAATTGCCCCGATATGACTGACAGTAATTGATTCTGAGGACCAAGGCAGACATTGATATGGAGGGACTGACAGCCCTAGTAAAAGTAATTGCAGGGATAGGGAAGCCGTAATACAGAGATGCAGCTTAACTGCCTGAGAATGTGTTTGAAATAAAGGGAGATCAAAGGAGGATAGTGGGGTTTTTCCATCTAAGGATAATCAAGTGCAATACGTCCATTCTGCTAGGACATTGCCTTTCCATGTAATAAAGTAGGACATTGTAATTTGATAGAGAACAAACATTTTAATGGCTAATATTCAATCAAGCTGTATTCCAGTTCTAGTGATAAGATTCCTAATGCCACCATAATCATTTGCAGTATTATAAATGTGTTGCAAGTTAGTGCAGCAAATAGATAAAACTAATTAAGCATGTCAGTTCATTCAAGCCTATTAAACAGACCAATTTAACACGTTTTGTTAAATAGCTCACAGCTTACATTTAATGATGCTGTCTTTTTGTAAGTGTAAAAACTGCATCTAATTGCTCTCTGAAGCAGACCTAAAGCTTGATGCATCATACAGTTCTATAAGTATAACATTATTTACTGATTTTGATGAGCTGAATTTTTAAAGCCTCTGAAGCTTCAAAGACTTTAGGAGGAATGGAATGGCTTCATCAGATACAGAAATGTCTGCCTGCTAATTTTGTTTGTGGAGTATATGGTGTGGGTTTTCACAGAAACTAAGCTGAAATTATTTTATTTCAGGGATTAAAGACACCAAAGCAGACACATTCTTCCTGCCCCCTACCAGCAATTGCAAAACTGCACATGATATCTTGTATAATCTCATAACATCAGCTTTTATGCATTTTTTTTGCTGTCTGCAATGCTCTCCTTTACTTTCAGCTCGTCACAGCATGTCTGACAATAGCAGGTGCATAATATCTCATTCGAAATAGATGGTTGTGCTTTTAGCTCCTGGCAGATTTTACCCAAATGGGTATTTGAATGTGGATTTCCAGCATGGCCCATATGGATAAATAATATTTTAGCTGGCTAGGTAAAATACAATGGAAATGTTTCTGTACAAAGGACACAGCTTGCAGTACTATCACAAAGAATGTTACCTCTTTTTGACATAATAGTTTGTAGAACTCATTCAGCTGAACAGTTTTCATTCTTTCTTCCAGTACAGAGAGAGCAACAAAAACCTACTTTTGTTAGCAAACTAGCAAAAATACTAGTTTCTTGCCCTAGTAGACCTTGAATTTGCTTGCCTAAAAAGAAAAGGCACAAAAGGACCAGGAATACATCCTTCTCTATGTCTTTTTATTCTTTTTGATGTTGGAAAATAGGAGTCTTCCTGATTGCTCATCAGGCAAATGCAGTTCTAGCTTATGCTACTGCTAATGCTTCCAGACTGCCCCAAATTTACTTGAATGTCACAACCTCTACACTAGGAGTTATTTTCCTCCTGCTTTTTGTTCCTGGGGATGTTGTATATCTTGACATAACTCCTTCCTCAAAGTGCCAGATCCTAACAGCTAAAATCATGGCAGATTAAACTGCTTTACAGCACCCATGTTAATGGCTTTTCTCTGCTGTTTATAGTTTTCATTTCATTTCTCAGTATTGAATAGAGACTGCAAACATCATACCTGAGTGTCACGACATGGAAAACGAACAGCTGAAATTTTCTAAAACATCAAAAAGAAAAAATGTGCAAGGGGCAAGGAGAAATGACTTACTCTCTTTCCAGGTGGACCAGGTGGGCCAGCTTCACCCGAGGGACCTGGTGGGCCCTGCAATTGAAATTGATGAATTCATTGGCAAATAAAGAATAAAGTTATAATCTTTCTTAAATGTAAGAAACTAGTGCAGTTCACTATCCTTTTTCCATGGATAGGAAGTAAGTACCATAATACTGTATAAATGCAGTCATTCTTTTTTCCTCTTCCTGTTAGCAACAAAACATTCCAGACAAAAAGATGGTTGCGTTAACGTAGCATGGGGTCTTACCCTAGTGCCTAGCCCTACTAAAATGGGTTTCTAACTTTCTCAATTTGTTCTCTTCCATGTGGTCTTTGCAAATTTGGAACGTGAGGCTCTCGAGCTGTTATTGGTGCTACAGATGCATCAGCGTCTAGGAGAGAGCTGCCACGTGAGTGGCATTTCTTGTGAAAATCCTGTATGCACTGATACCCCCATGATAGCTGTGATATTCTTCGTGTAATATTGTGGAATTGCTGAACAGTTTGATAGGCTGATCTTCATGAACACCTACCATTCTGTAAGTACTTTCCTAAAGCGTTCGTATAAACCCCAGTTTATAACATAGTGCCAACCACATGTGCCTTCCAATGCACTAGTTTTTGTTTTCTGTTTTTTCCCCAGTCTGCACTGTAGTTGCCCGATAATCAGAAGATTCAATGCTAGAATCAATGAATCAGTCTTTTCTAAAGAGGAAATCCTAGCTTTTTCTTTCACTCAGAAATTAAACTTATGATGTTTTAATATGGTAATCTTCAGAAATACAAGAACTTTGATGCTTAATATGGTTATTACTCAGAAAAAAATTAACTATAATATGAAATTCTATGGAAATAACAAGATTTTGCTTCATTTCATCAGGTGAGCTCATAAAGATTATATAGCTGCAGCACTCCCTGTTATGCTTAGATGTGCTCTATTTTTAGAGCTTTCTCAGCAACTCAGCCATCCTTAACACATCATTTGTTTCTGCCTTTGAAAGAAACTGAGCCCTTGCTTGACTAGCGTTTGAGCACCTCTCTGTGAGGAAATACATAGATATTTTTCAATAAATATAAAAAAGAATCTATTTAGGAAATATTTTTAAGAATGTGAATTTACAGAAACCACTGATTTAGCATAGAAATAAACATGAAGCTGACACAAAATGACAGGAAAACTTACAGGTTGACCAGGATCACCATCTTCACCCTTCTCTCCACCAACACCATCTTGACCCTACAGGAATCAGAGGGGAATGAGCAAATAATTAAATTCAGTTAAATTAAATAATTTATTTTCATATGCAAGTATAAGGGCAGAGTTTTGCTAGAGAGCATTTTCCTAAGGATATTATTATTATTATTATTTTTAATTTTAAACCTGCTTTAAGATTTAAGAAATATATGAGTAGAGAAAGCAAAAGCTCATACAGGCAAGATCGCATTTCTGTGCGAGGGAGAGGCAGAAATAACTAGAATTTAGAGCAAATCAAGATTAGAAGCCAAAATTGCTTTTTAAGTATACTTACAGCAGGACCAGGCTCACCAGGGGGACCAGGATCGCCAGGAAAACCAACTGGGCCCTAGATAGATTGGGATGAAAGCAGGAAAAGTGTCACCCATTGAGAAGAAGGTAATAATCACCACAAAATATTTTATGAAGAATACAATGAATTTAGCTCACATGTAGAAATAAATCCACAGTTGTATAGGTAGCAAATCTTTGATGGATTCAGAGGTGCTTCATAATGCTTTGTGTTAAAATAAGCAAGCTCACTTACTGGGTTGCCCTTGGGCCCATCATCGCCTGGAGGTCCTTTAGCACCTGGCGGTCCAGCTGCTCCAGGTGGACCAGCCTCACCTTTTTCTCCTCTTTCACCTTTTGGACCCTGCATGAAACATAAGCACAAAGTTGTAATCTGGAAATTGTATGGCTGAAAAGGTATTACACAG
Source organism: Tinamus guttatus (assembly GCF_000705375.1). The sequence continues at coordinate 89,505 of NW_010587139.1, read as the reverse complement.
ATAAAACTGTTTCTCAGATCTGGGCAATATTATTCCTTCTCAGGAAGTGATGGTTTATGGATGGGGAATTAGGTCCTCTGTCCCAGGTTGGAATACCTGTTACCTTCAGGTCTGAGTGCCAACCTCTGCACTAAGATATGAATCTGAACCTATTTTGTGTTAACAGACTGTGTTCAGAGAGAACAATGGGGATGACAAAAAATACTTTTGGAATAAGTGAATACATTGTTATGTATTCTTCAGCTTTGACTTCTAATTATTACAGTAAAAGATGTGGCTATAATTATATATATAAAAAAATCAAATTACATTTCAAAAGTAGAAATTCTTCAGTGGAAATTACACAAGTGTACAAGTAATCTGATTATATGTTTTCTGAAGAAAGCACTTCCAGATACCTTAGTTAACCATAATAATAGGAAGTTGAAAACACTTACAGATGTCCCAGATTCTCCAGGAGGTCCAGGGTTTCCAGCTTCTCCAGGTTCACCCTGTATATATACACCAATAAATTGATGAGTTATTGAATAGAGTATTTTTTTTTTTCTTATAAGTTTACTTCTGACAGACTGTTTATGCTTATTCATGTCAACAGCTAGCAGAAAGTGCCCTTCATTTGGTCTACTTAAATGGGGATGAGTAACTTGCATGTATTTTTTGCTGGAATTGGACCTGAACTTTTAGAGAGAAATTATCAGATCAAGATTTAGTTAGAAAGGTAGACACGCTTCCATTGGGTGTGAGAAATCTTTCCCTTTATAATATCATATACTGCAAATTTCTTGCTTGTCATCTTTGTTTCTAGTCACAAAAAGCCAAGGAATATATTGCCTTTGTATGCTCCAGAAGAGAGATTTTTGCCTGGAAGCAAATCTCTACAAATAATGGAATACTAATTGGAAATGAATTTCAATGGAATGAAAACATTATTTCTATAGCTTCTGTTATAATAATTAAAAAAAAAGAGTTATAAATGAAATAATAGCCTAACAGTTAATACAGCTTTCCTCACAGGTCACAGAGGCATATACTGTGTACTACTGGTGAGGGAAATTGTTTAGTAAACCAGATGGCTTTGAGGAGGACACCATATGGAGACAAGCTGTGCAAGACAAAGATTATACAACATATAAGTGAACATGTAAGTTAATTTAGGTTTTTCTTGTATGGTTTGGTTGTCTTAGTGCCAATTCACAGTACAGTACATGTCAAAAACTCTCTTTGCAGTTGTTCATTTTAAAGTTTAGCTATGGCTGATTATCTTCTAGCTCAGTAGTCTGAAAATAAACCTTCACAGAAAATTATTGTGGTACTAAAACATTTAGCTATTACACACATATATACAAATCTTTGAAGGAATAACAGAACTTGCTTTGTGATTGCCATGGAGTGCCGAGTTGAGAATTATATATTATTCCATAGGATTTCTCAATTTAACTACTAATGGGGGAATTTTTTTCCTGTAGCAAAGCTAATAACTAGAAGTAAATACATATACCTTTTTGAAAGCAACTAAATCTTGCCAGTAATCTTTCTGATTCTGACAGAACAGATGCACTTTTATTCACAGAAGCTAATTAATATACAAATATTAATAATAATACAAATATTACTTCAGATGAATGGAAGAAGATATGACTGCCCAACTGAACACCAGAATTGGATAATTAACAGATTAAAAGAATTTTGGGAATAATGCCCTTTAGAAAGAGCACTTCCAAGGGTGCACTTGGCTTTATAGGGTAGTTTGTTTTATTAGACTATTTAAACTTGCAGTGATCTTAAGACGTGGCACTTCTTAAGAAATACTTTTAGTACTCAACAGACATTTGCTTCTGTGATGCAGCATTCATTGCTAAAAAATGTCTTTTGGATAGTTCAGGTAACTAAGCAGGTTTTAAGTGATTGCTATGAAAAATCATAATCTTAATTTTTCTTACCCTCTCTATAGGGTTTATTGAATTGGGAGTGTAATTAGTTTTTGTTTGTTTCTTTGGTCCATGCCAACTATCATCTGGTTAGATTTCTGTGGCTACAGAAAAATGACGGCCAGAATTAGCAAACAAGATGATGAGATTCAAGTTTGTGGAATACTGATAAATATACACTCTATCTAACAGGATCCAGAATATAGACCTAAATTAAATATAAGCTTTCAACAGAGTTCCTCAAAGATATGAGGGATCTCCCTATGCATATTCCATTGCAGGACTAATTAAATGAGTGACATAGTGTAGACCATGCAAAGTTTTGCCTGACAAGCAGCCCTGCCAGTATAATCCTATGTAAAGCTCCTCATTCCGTGGAGGCTCCCGGCATTAATAATTCAAGGTTACATACACATTTGTACTGCAGATGTCTTTGATCATTTAGGCCTTTTTGTGTACAGTGGAAGAAACAACAAGCTAGTTAAAAATACATGGCACTAAAATGTGACAAAAATTGTTTATCGTTCGCCAGAAGATAAGAGGGCCCTGAAACCCTGGCATTAATGACAAAATCTCTCCTTATAGTTCAACCATGAAAATATGAAAGTGAACAATGTATTTCATTCCCCAAAAGTGACAGGGAAGATGCCAAAATATTATTCCGTATTCTAAAATGAGCCCTTCATTCTATTATCTATAGCGCGATGCGCCTTCCCTGAAGGTGATTCAGAAGCCAAAGCATGCTGACAAATTAAGGCAAGGGAAAAATATGTGGGAAGAAAGGGGAAAAGGCATGTTTTGTTTAAAAGTGTGAACTGTCCTCCCATTTTGGGAACACCATGTGAAAGCGAGTGACTCACAAAACCAAACTCCTCCTGACAAAACAACTCCTTGTTATTTCTAAGCTTGCAGACTCATTAAATGGAACTGAAATTAAGGAGAAAGTTGTCCTAACTAGGAAAAAACCTTGGCATGTATTAAAAATTGAGAAGGAGGAGTAAAGTAATTAGAAGTAAAAAATGGTAAAATAATGTGCTTGGAAGCATCTCCATATGAATGCAGACAATATGGGAAATAAGCAGGAAGAAATGACAGCCAGTGATGTACTGTCTGAATTTCATGTTCTTGCATTAAATTTGGGCTGACTGTCACAACTGGGGGCTCTAAATCACACCGAGCGGGGAGGGCAATAGAAGTCAATGTTTTTACAAAATGACTGGAATTGAATTTGATCATGAAACAATAAAAAATGAAGGAGCTGACTGAAACCAATTGCAAAATTCCTACTTCTATGGGGCACAGGTTTATCTAAGCATTTTTTTTTTTTTTTTTAAGTTGCAAAGATGCAGTCCTGGAAGTTCTCAATATAAATATGTTTCTTCTATTTCCTAGTGGTCAAAGGAATTTTTATTTTCCACAGTGCTTTTTTTTTTTTTTTTTTCCCAAGGACTTTTTTGCCATCTTTACCAGCTCACACACTCAAATGCCTTTTGGTCCTTTTCCCAGAGAGCAAACCATATCCTGCAGCTCCTTATGAGGAGCTTAAAAAGGAGCTTGACCTCATAATTTTTCCCTTCCTGGAGGAACAATGTTACATGCTGGGGGGCTTACAGGGAATATCCTTGTTAAAAAATAAAGCAACCAAGCACAAGGGCATAATACTGTGTATTTTTAGCAATTACTAGTAGGAGATTGAAGACAAAAGAAAACCACTGTTATCCAGAGATGGGTTGATGCTCAGTGTGCATAACAGAAACAGAGGATGCAATGAAGCTCTGTCAGCTTCAGATATGACAGCAGCAGCATGAAAGATCTACTGCATAATATCAGTATTTTCATTTGCCTGGGATCAGTACCCTCTGTTCAAAGAAGACAAAGAGGAGATGAAGATATTTTTCCATCTTCACTATTTTTATGTCATATCATTACATTCTTCACTAATCCCAGAGCAGTGGTGATTTATTTGATAGACATAGAAAAAAAATGTGAAGCATTTGAAAATTCTATTAAAATGATCTTTTTTAATACTGATAAAGAGATGGTGATTTCTTTTGACATGACCCTAATATACAAGAAGGGCCATTTGAGGAAAAGTCATTTGATAGAGAAAAAAAAAAACCCAGACAGATGCATAACCTAAATTTTATGGTAGATTTAAACAATATTGAAGAGTATAATAAGAAAGATCTTTTATTATCACAGAGCAATGAGAAGCTTGCAAGATACTGTAGGCTGAACTGCAGATTTTTCTCATTTTTCATTATTATTCTTAGAAATGATCCAGGGAAAATAATGGCAGCTTCCTTATCTTTTGGAAAGAAAAAAATATCTACAGCTTTGTTAAGAAAAGTCACATGCTTCTGCAGATTTAGAGGAGAATCATGGCAAATGGTACCCGTGCATTTAATTCTCTAGTGGAAATTGCCTGACACCAATTTAAAGAAAAAAATCTAAAAAAAAAAAAAAAAAAAAGTCATATTCAATCCATCACTTTACAGCAAAATGCCTTAGGATATACACCTATTTATATATACACCTCGTCCGGTTCTTTAAAATCAATACACAAATAGTCATTTCCAGAGGCTGGCTTCAGAATTTTGTGTTTACTCAGCATTCCTAAATAGTCTATGCTGGTGATCCAAATGAAGCACACATTAAATAAATAAATAAATAAATAAACTGCATACAAAAGCTTTTCTTTAAGAAAGAAAAGGTATGAATGCGTTTTGGTAAAGGTATGGAATCACACACCGGTCCCTGCCTCTCCTTCACTTTCAGAATATTGATCTGAAAATATCAATGAAAATAACTTGAAGAACATATATCATAACATCAGTCTGGATCAAGTTTTCAGCTACCATAAACTATACTCAAAATCTTCAATTTAATGAAACTCTTTCTGTTTCTACAGGGAATGGATACATATTGATGCTTCAGGTCTGCTTCCTTTAAAAGATATGTTTACCATGGATCCACTAGATAATAGCTCATATTTTATAATGTTCTAGAGAGAAGGCTAAATGTTATTCTAAGACATGCCTGTGTAAAATAAAAAAAATACTGTTGAAGCCAGTAACATTATTCTTAATTACATCAAGCTATATAACTAAGGAAATCATCATAACTTTACCTACTTCACCTGAAAAACTTTTCCTCCACTGCTCTCTACTCCAATTGTTAAATATTTTTTGAAATATAAAGGCCAACCATTGTAAATCAGCTAATAGCAGTATATTAAAATTGCTAACAGTCATTTAGAAGTCAATAAAAGACATTTGAGTACTCTAATATATCTCTGTAGCCTAGAAGAAGAATCAAAAATGTATATTCGTATTTCTTTTTCAGTTGTTTTTCTTTTTAGAAGATATTATCAGCCATTCTCACCTTTTCACCAACACCTCCCACAGAACCAATTGAGCCTGGTGGGCCTTGAGGACCCTGTAATGATGAAAGATGTTAGTTATTCCAAATTTATCACTTATTATTGAATTTTAAAACAAATGTGATAACTGAAACATAGATTAATTCTTACATCAGCTCCATTAGGACCCTGTGGACCTCTTGGGCCTGGAGGGCCAGGTGGACCCTGTATCAGAGAAAAAACAACAGTGTATTTACAATCATAAAAATAAGTCTGATGGGGCTTTTTGGTCAATGAAAAATAATATGCTCAGCCTATAAAGGACATTTAATCCTCATAGTGCTACACAAGCTGTATGGCCAGACTGTTGCCCAAAACATGAGACCACAGGGTGATTGGGGATGCAGGCTGTTATACAGTACCTGAACTAGGAATAAGCTGATGCTTAGGACTCTTGAGGACAGGCTTCCTGCTTGCATTCATCCTGCAGGTTACCTGCATACCCCTTCCACTATCCAAACACCCTGGCATTATCTTACCTGCTGTGATAAGTCAGGTTACTGTCACAGACAGATGACAGAGCTGCACATTTTGTCTACAGATGGGTAATAATAAAGCAGCCAGGGTAGGCTGGAATAAGTTGCTGGAGATATTGGAGATACCTCACATTTCACTGAGGTCCCAGAAGGCATTTTGTGACAAAAACGTTCATACAGTTGGAGAACACAGTCTCAAGATCACCCATAGAAATAATTTCCTTTTCAGCTTTTGATGAACATGCTCACTGTTATTCTGTCTCACACAGACATATCGCCTGCTTTACTACCTACTCTGCAGAGTATCTCCACAGGTTACATAAATCTTAATTTTAGAGATGAAGGGATGAATGTAAAGTAAATCCCCAAAAGCTGATAACACACACAAAGCTTCATAATCAGGCACCAAATTCAGGTGCTTGATTTAGGAGTGCCTTTATCAAATTGTGAGCTACAGAGAAAAGATAATAAGTACACGGATGACATTGATGGGCTCGGGGGGGCTGACGGGGAGGAAACCTTACCATTGGGCCCACATCACCATTTTCACCCTTTTCACCTGGAGGGCCAGGCAGACCCTAAAAATATGGAGGATAAAAAGAGAACTGTATTAGTGGAGCATTTGGAGTGATGAGATATACATCAGTGTGAAACAATATAAATCACATCCACCTCTGAAATTTGAGGGGAAACAAGGAGTTTTTAGTGTTACAGTAAATATATTGAATTTTTGCAAGCATATGCAATCATAGGCAACACAATGTCAGTTTCTGACACAGAAGTAAGAGTTGTTTTATGTGGAAAACAAAATAATAAGGAAACTTACCTGTAAACCAATGGGGCCTGGAGGGCCAGGAAAACCTCGAGGACCTTCATCACCTTTCTGCCCAAACATCCCTTGCTGACCTCTTGGGCCTGGCTCCCCATCACCACCCTATTCAGAAAGGGCAAAAAGCAGAAATATCAGAGGCCTCAAAATCAGAAAAAGCTCTGCTGAAATCACTGGGAAACAACTACAAGATAACTAAGAATTAGCCCTCATGTCTTTTCATGTGCATCACACCAGCTCCATTCAATGAAGACTGTTACACAAATAGAATACAGGCATATGCTCTGGTTTAAGGTTAAATAATACTGCATGCCTCACAAGATTTCTTCCTGAAGAGCTCTTAACTTTCAGATCTGTTTACATGTTCTAACTCTAGAATATCTAAATATCAGTAAAACACAAGCAGCACACACTTCTATCAGTATTCACGACAGAAGAATTCAAAGTTTTCTGAAATAATAAAAAAATCAACTAGTTTTCAGAAAGATTTAAAAATAGGTACTCTCGCTTAAATGCTGCTGGTATCCAGTTGATTTTCCTACTGCTGCTCAAACACACAATCACACAAGTTGGCTGAAAGGACTGGTCCCATTCACCCCATGCCCTGTTCCAGTTTCAATGATTCCTTTAAATTACCGCCCTTCAAAGTAACAGCAGGTATGCAGACTTGTTTACAATAAACAACTAAATATAAGGGCACAATGATCCATCTGTTAACTGTGATTTGAAGCCTATTCCTTAATAAGCAGCATATATTACCATGCAGTTCCAAGGACTTCTACGTATCAGGGGGTTATGTCAAGATTGAGGTTTGCTCTGAATAAGGATTGGGTGACTTACAGCTATGCCTGGAGCACCCACAGGACCCTGGAGACCTGGTGGACCTGGAGGACCCTGCAACAAACAGAAGAGTCAGTGATGATGGCATCTGGAATGAGACGAACAGCAAACACAGAGAGAACAATATCTGCATGATTGAGGTCTATTAAGCATTTCTGCACTTCCCCAGAGAAAATGTCGTATTATTCACAAGTCTTCCTCATTCAATACTGCCAAGCATTATTTGTTTAGCTCTCAAAGACCCAAATTTGCATGCCTATAATAAATTATAAACTGCCATTCATTGAAAGCACTTACATTTGTAATGTTCCAGGATATTTAAAATAGATTCTTATGCAAACATGAATCAAGAAAAATTAAAAATGTCACACTTTTTAAAGAGATTTGTGCAGGAAAAAAAAGCCAACCTACAAAGCATAATCTTAGAATTTATCTTTAAATGGAATACTTATTATCTGAATTAGTTTTCATGAAATTGTAAAACGTTTTTGTGATGCTACAAAGCTTCTTATTTTGACTTCCATAAATCAAGAGAGTTTAACATCTCAACCAAGCTGTTACTGAGCACAGGAAGTCTCCTTGACACTAAATCTCTTCTGTACACAATGGAGGAAAACAAAGCTATTCAAGTGGACAATTTTCCAGGCCCCTTAGAGAATTCTAACTGTGTAAGTGACATAGTTTGAGCAGTCTGAACTGCAGATGTGATAGAGTAGCATGTCTAAGACTAGGGGAATGCAGGATACTGCTTTAGGAAGGGGTTAAAATGGTGCCTTATGCTGAATCTGCATTTTGCACCAGCAAAGGGACTAGGCATGTAAGGGGTAGAACTATAAAGCACGTACTATAAAGTATAGCCTTACATTTGAAAGGGTTGCAATTTATTCTGGGATTTCAAATGAAAAAGGTATTTTCTGTACCTTTTAGCCTGGGAAATCTAATGAGTACAGAAGTATGCTTGAATTCAAAGAGCCTGCTAGATTATTTTGTCCTTCATGAGAACAGAATGTTTCTTTGGGTTCTATGTGTGCCCTGAGACATCTTATTTTTCAGAGAGTCTGAAATTTCAAGACATGTATCTCTTATTGTTTCTAATGATCTCCTTTTATTGTTTCACTCTACGGAACTATAGTTTATATGGGGACAATGCAAGAAGAAAAATATTTAGCACCCATAGTGCTCTTTAAAGGATTCATGGAAAGGATCCCATCTCTCCTAGAGAGAATGGAATCTGAGGTCTTTGCTGTTCTGAAATGCTGAAATCAGATAAATTTGCTCTCCCATGACCAGGTAAATTTCATTTTTTAATCATCAGGTAAATTTATTAAAAAAAAAAAAAACAGTACAGAAATCTACTGTCGTATAGCTTAACATTATGGAAAATAAGCTAAAGCTGGGTATCACACAATCCTGCTGGGCAAGTTGCCTTAGACAAAGTAAGAAAATAATGTCTATTCTTGGTCTCTTCCAGTTCCAGTGTAAAATGGATGAATTAAAATTATACAGGAGGAGTGCTTAGGAATGCAGTTTAACATTATTTTGAAAGAAATTGTTATAAAGTAAACAGCAGAACATTTTTCACGAGTGTCTGTTTCTGTTAATTGATGTATGCGAGGCCGCTTGTATACTTTATGGGCAAACACTTTTTATTTAGGAAATATGTAATGGACAAAGAACATTGCCACTCACGTTTTCTCCCTTGTCGCCTTTACTGCCTTTCTGACCCGGTTCACCAATTTCACCCTGTAATTGAAAGTTAAAAATTAAATTTCTCATTTGGAATGGTCTCCTCCACACCTAGCCGAAGTCAATATCACAGTAGATTTAAGTGTTCCCTTTTACATGATTGTTCTGTATCCTTTACGCTGCAGTATGATGGCCTGAAGGAGACAATCCTGCGCTGATCAATAGTATGACTTTTAATCCAGATATTGACTGCTATCCTGCAAAGGGCAAAAAGACCTGACTTTGAAGTACAGCACAATTGAGCTTTAAATAAAGGAATTGTTTTCCTCATGTCAACTTCAATATGAACTAATAATGAAATTGCTCTGATTTACAGACTAATCTAACTGAACATGACTGAACAACGGCTTCTCACTGTTATATACAGTATTTCAAACTTCAGAACGTTAAAAATTGCCAAGAAAGCATGTTAGAACAAATGTTTTCTTTATACAATAATTAAAGAAAATTATGTTAAATCACAGAAAATACTCTCTGTTGGTCACATAACAGCAGTCATTCATTATAAACATAAGCCTCAAAATCTTTACCTTTATACTATGCTAACTAACAGAACAGTGCTGAATCAAATGAACATGCAACATAATCCTGAGAACCACAGTGTCCTAAATTCTGTCAAAAGTCAACAGGATGTTGCTGTGCATGTTTTATTCAAATACCCTCCACCAAGGTCTCATCTTTCTCATTCAGCAAGCCAGGCTTCTAAAATAGGCAAAATCAATTTTAATATCATGTGCCTTGGTTTATTGTGTTACACTTTCTTCCTTATTTCTTTACCAATATAACTGTCTACTAGTTCTTGAGCACAAATTCTGACTTCCTGTGGCATCTGTCCCTCAGACATACAGGTTTTTTCTTCTGGGAGTTCTTTATTGGCAAGAGTTGATGATATGCTCTAGTTATTGTAAGGAAAGCTACAGCCAGAGTGCTCTGCTCACGGACCTTGGAGATGCACTAATGCCAAATATAAGGATTCACCTTGTCACCGTCTTCTCCAGGAGAACCACTCGGACCAGCAGGACCAGGAAGACCTACAGGACCCTGTACTCCATCACGTCCAGCTGGACCTTGAGGACCTTTTTCACCCTGATTTTGAAGAAAAGGTCATCAATATTATCACAGGAGACTAATAAAGAATATAGTACAATGTAGATAACACACAACATAGATGTAGACCCAACACCCAAAGAGGTTAATACACATCCAGTAAAGTTTATCATATGAAAAGAAAAGCATTTCAGCCTAAACAAATCATATAGACCATGAAAGACCAACTGCATTCCCTCAAAAATAGCTCCGACATTTATTGTTGTCATATGTGAACCTGGTGACTCTCAGACTTAGGGATGAGGGATGAATTTAGGCAATGCCTTTATTTATTTCTCACAGAATCTATTTCAATGAACAACAATTATCTTTCATGTCTGTACTAGAACAGACAGCTTCCTTCAAAAAAACTTTTTACATACTTTAGGGGCACAGAAAAGGAAAAGAAAAAGAGGAAAAAGATTATTTCTGGCATGGTAGAATCTCCAATGGATATATATTTACAAAGTCACTTCACTGTCTTGCCTGTTATCTCCAAAGGAAGTAACATAGTGGGTATAGAAATGGATACGCTAGAGAAAAGGATGAAGTTGTACATTGGACTCCTGCAGTGGCTGGTTCCTTGATATCTGGTTGGTTTTGAATGTGTTCTAGCGTGTACCTGCACCTGTGCTGAAAATCAGAGCACCCCGGCTGCCCGAGAGTTTCATGGTCTCTATTCAAGGGGGAACTAGATGCAGTAGTGAGTTACATTCCTAGGCTCCTTGCCACGCTCCCATCTCACACAGCTTCAAGGCATTTAGCTTGCTAATACTCCAAATCATCAGTAAGTGGATGTAAGTTAGGACGGGGGAAAAAGACACAAACGTTCTGAAGCCTGATCCCAACATGTTGCTAGTTTTGTGGGCAGTTCAGACAAAAATCACTTCTATTCACAATTACTGGGAATTGTTTTGGTTTTGTTTTTTTGCTCTGCATTGGCTGATGACACTTTTCCTTTTCCTGGTTGTTTGAAGGTTAGAGTCCAAAATCATGATTTCATTTTAGGAAAACATATTTTGAAGTGCCAGAAGTGAGGGGAGGGAAAAAAAAAAAAGACAACAAAAAGAAAAATTGAAGATATCTCTTCAGAAAGGAAACCATTAAGGGAAGAGAATGTATCAGAAAATTATACTAAGTAATAAATGAATGTGATGACAAGCTTGCTTGTACTGTAATGCAGAGTGGCTGAGTATAAAATTTGACAAAATACTTTTGATTATGTTCATTTACTGCTGTGATGATAATGTCTTTAATCCTTCCTGGGCATTAGACAGCATGACAGTAAGTGTCTTACTACTTCACTTAATTATAAAAGTAGTAGTGTGAGTATTCTGGGCATATATTCAATAGGTAAATACTAGAGTGGAAAAAAGCAATATTCTGGAGTAAATAGTAACTTCTGTGCTTTGACTTCTGTGCTTTTTTGACTTGGTGACTACTCACCGGAGCACCCTTCTCCCCTGCAGGGCCTGGGGGTCCCTGAGGTCCGGGTCGACCAGGTAAACCAATTGGGCCCGCAGTGCCCGCTGCTCCGCGTTCCCCTGGCGAACCCTGGAAGGAAACAAAGAATTACAGGAGAATTCAGGTGCAGCCCTGATAACTGGCGGTGTTTTTCATGCCACAGGTCAAGACTCTCATTCATCCTTCTACATGGAGAAGCCTCAAAGTTGAATTTCTCTGTTATTCCACTGCTTCAGATCAAACTTATTTAAACTATAGCTTAAAATACTTCAGGCAAGAAAACAACTCCAAGGAAGTTCCTAGTGGTGTCTGATGTCATTCTGTAGCGTGCTGTGATGATGTTTAAATAGCAGATGATACCTATTGGTTCATTTGATCTATTACCAGTCAAGGGCCCTTTGATTTAATACCTCTAAGAAAGGCTTATAAAATAGTTAAAAAAAAAAAAAAAAAAAAGTCTGAGATGAATATTCAACATATTGCTACACTTGCAAAGTTGGCTGTAACATTGTAAAAGTTAATGAAAAAAAGCTTCCAGAAAATATCTTGACATTAATATTTCCACGGATAAATTACTCTGAACACAACACTGGAGCAAGACACGCTATATTCCTAAAACAGGATCAACAGTTGGAGAAAGTGGTACTGAGTACAGTACTAGCAACGACAAGACTACAAGACAACAAGACAAGTGATGGTTAGAAGTAAAAATGTGATGGAGTGTGCGCAATAATTGTACTGCTAATGGCAGGAGCAACATTAAAAACAAATAGTGTCCTGAAAAATGTCGCTAAACACAGAACACATTAAAATAACTGTAGTTTGAAGCCAAGCTATGCCAGTAACATGACTGGCTGCCAGGATCATCATTAGAACTTCCCACTCTAAAATCCAACTTTATCAAAACATTTAGGCTTTTCTTCTTTTCTAATAATTTTTCTTTTGATGGCCACATGATTTAAAAAGATCTTTCTAGGTATACCTTCATTCTATTATGATGTAAGGGTTTTTTTTTTCCTTTTTAAAAAGAAATTTTAAATACAGCTAATAACAGTGGCATCCGTTAAATGCGTTTCATGACCATTAGTCAAACTGGGAAGAAGAAATCCTTCCTTAGTCTTTGCAAATGCAAATACATTAAAATTAAAAGGAAAAAGTTAAAGCCCAGATTGCTTTTATATTTTAAAAAACACAGATTCAATTCAAAGTCTTTTAAATTTCCTCCTCAAAGTCATGTATTATTCTTGAAATTTTCTTTAGGTGAAGGATTGATTTTATAACACTGTGATACTTTTAAAGATACTGTCAATCAGCTTTTTTTTTTTTTTTTGCTAGTAAAAGTCTTGCTCATTTTGAAGTCTATGGCTTACGTTTCTAAAACAAGATAAAAGAAATTCAGGTGGATTTGTAAATGAAAAAAATGATTTGGGAATGGACTTACTGGAAACTAACAAAAAGAAAAAAGAGCTGTCCTCTCCTTCTAAATCATTTACAGCTTGCACATTAACGGAGCACTTTTAAAGACTCATTTGCTGTAATAATACCTTTCCCTAGCTTTTCAAATTGACACCTGTAAGATATCTTATAACACTTTAAAATCATAGATTATTTCACTTTTGTAACTGATATATTGGAAATCAGACACAATGGAATGGATAAGTAATAGATTTTGTAGCCCTCAGGCTCTGAATAGGCATTTTTTCCTCCATTTTCAAGCAAGATGGAATCTGGCTACCCCTTGGAATGCTGAATTGGAAGGTTAATTATATAATATATATTAAATTATCACTCTAATTCATGGCATGGTTTTCTTAGACTGCCCCACTAGCACAGCTGGTCCTACTTCCATAAAAAAGTGCTTTTTTCTCTCTAGAAAACTGTTGCAGATTTGAGTGCTGAATGGGTGTTGTAAGTGCAGAAAGCTCAAAACCTTTTTGCAAATAATTTCATTAAGATCTAATTCACCAAGACTGTTCAGAGGGCTGTTCATATTATCCTTCCAGGTGTTTTTTGAAAGTCTGTATGGATGCCTGAGTTTGAGTCCTTTTTTTTAAAAAAAAAAAAAAACCACAACCTTCCTAAAACTTCAGTGAACTTAACAACAAAAAATCACTTGCCTGCAGCCACCAACATGGTCCCTAATCCTGTCAACTCTCATAAACTAAAAAATTTTAGGTCAACTCATCAGTAAGATGCAAGAACAAAGGGGGAAAAATGCACGATTTTTCCTACATCAGATACTAGACTCTAAGAGTGGTCATAATTTCTGCTAGCTCTTTTTACTCAGCTGACCTTTCCTGTGTATTGTTGCATGCATTTTTGTCACGCTTAAATGTCACAAGAGTCATGAACAGAAAATAGCAGAATCTGCTATCAAGAATCATCTTATTTCTCTGTGCGGACTATATAGACTCAGATCAAAGAAGGACATCTTAAATTATAATCACAACTCAAAAGAGCATTTTAGGCACGTCCTTAGGTTTGTTGTTCTTTGAGAAAACTTTCAAATACCTGTCTAACTTTTAAAACAATGTGATTTAAAATAATTGTGATTTGATCCTGTGTTAGAGGGGTCAGTGCTGCAGAAGCAGAGTTGCTGGAAGTAGATATATATATATATACACACACACATATATATATATGCGCCTAATTTCTAAATTCTTCCTTGTGTCTTGCGTCTCAGTTTTTGCTACTTTTGTAGGAAACCCAAGCAAGTCATAACTAAAGCAAGTCATAACTAAAGAGATAGCTTCTTATACCATTTTTTTCAATGCCTTGAATAAAAATAAATAAATAAAAATGGAAGTTCTGCAGACCAGATGAGATTATAATAGTCTCTTCTGATCTTCAGAAGCACGAACCATAGTTCTATGTTCTTAAATTTCTCTCTTACTCTGTTTAGCAGCTTTTTTTGTCACTTTGCCCCTTCACAAAGGAAGGATCCCCTCTTGCTGCCAAAATTCTCTACTAACCTGCAATGTATGGTACTCGCATCCTTGAATCTTCTTTTTGTTAGTGTTTTTTTTTTTTTTTTTTAAAGACTCTTCTACAGAATCAGAATTTTTTTATCCTGTAATCCACTTGTACGGATAAGAAGTTCATTAGTGACCTTGTCTTTATCTCCCTTTCCATGAAAAGATAAGCAATTTATAGGCCATGCACTATACAATAGGAAGAGTACTTTTTAGTGATGGTCAACAGAACGTTCAACACATGAGCACTGAAGAACATTATCAGACAGGGGAAGATGGCTCTAACTGTGACAGTGCTGCTAACTGGGTAGCCCATAGCTGGCTTATTCAGAGTCCTGTTTAGGCATCCTATCTGCAGCTGAACTAAAGAAAATGACTGCTTGACAATCCAAAGAGCTTCCTCTCATCAGCATTCAGCATTCGCTGCAGGAGTATAAGGGCAGAAAACAAATAGAAGACAAAGATAGCAGATAAAAGACAACCATTAAAAACAAGAAAAAAGACCTTGCTCTTGAGTGCATTCATGCATCTTTTTGTATAAATGTCTCTAAGCACAGTAATTGGCATGCACAGTGTTTAAAACAGGCATTTCTGGTGTGTTTGCAGATGTAGGCACTAGCCGAATGAAGTTTATGGTTGAGTATATGTGCTACAATTGCTATTGGCAGGGAATTGGAGGAAAATCACCCAGTGGCATGAATCCTCTTCTCATTACAAATTCCAAATGAAGACTCCACTATAATTACACTTGTCATTACTGTATGTACCCTCCATTGCCTAAAAATAGACTGGAAAATATTTTAGGACCACTTGATGCTCACGGTCTGCTACGAACTGCTGTGAAAAGCGTGAACTATTGTGGCTTAATTGTGGTCTTTGCAGATGCACAGAAGCCTGGTATTAGATGCTTTCACTGGAAAGCACATCTAAGATAAGAAGTTAGCAATTAAAGATGAAAAGATGATGAAATTAAAGATGAAATAGAAAAAAGGACATGAGGACTTCTGGAAAAATAGTAGGTCAACTTGGTGGTGTTTGTGCCTAAGCTATCTGGTTTGCAGGGATATTACTCTGTAGTGAAATCCTTGCATACTTGGCAGACATAAAACTAATGAAGAGATGCCCTATATGAAATAGAAAATGTCTCTTTCCATTCTGCCCAAAATACCTGCTACCACTTAGTTCTCAGAAAAAAAAAGAGATTGGAGAAAAATATGAAAAAAATCTGAGCTTCCCAAATACATCTTTGTCTACCTTACCAGGAAGTGTGACCCCAAAGGAATGGATCTGTACAGGGAACTAGGTGGTACTGTGCTCCTGATACCTGTATTCAGTGTATTTCTGGGTATACTTCATGCTAGCTGTGGCCTGACATTGTTAGTGGCAGTGTATTAGAGGTAGTCCTGAAATTTCATTTCTGATTGTATTCACCAGCTGCTGTTTCACTTCCAGCTACCTGAATGTTTGAAAGCCTGAAAATAGAAACATGACAACTATGTGAAAAAAGTAAAGATATATAAATTGTATACAAGTCATGGTGTCCCACTTTTGGGGGGCAGGGAGGGGGGTCTGTCTGATTGCTTTCATACAGTAAATATTTTTAATGTCAAAAAATCAAAGGTGCCATGAATTTGGTGTGCCATTATAATATATGCAGATGGACTATTACCTCCCTGGGGAGTTACCCTGCCCTCAGTAGAGTTCTGAGCAACCCGTTTGTACAGATCTCTTTTGTTAGATTCTAAACCCAGATTAAGAAACATTGTATATTGCAAGCAAATAATAAAGCAAGGGAAATACCAGATCACAAGTAGCAACTGTGTGGATACAGTAATATTACAATCTTTTTGCTTTCTCATTGTGTTTTGAATTAATTGATTTGATTTCTTTTGGTAATTTTCATGGTATTTTTCAGTGGAATGTATGCATTATGCATTACAGTTGCCACTATAGAGAAAAGGAACAAGGTGAGAGGCAGAAAGCTCAGGAGTTTTGCTTTAGTTCAGTCCCTTTTGAGTACATGCACTGCAAGGTGTTAAAAAGAACTGTACAGGCAAAACACGTTTTTATTTAAAGAAGGAAAGCTTAAAGATATTAAAAATTCAATAACTAATTTTATAATTCCAAGTAACAAGTAAATCAAGATTTAAAGCTTAATTAAAGTACGCTACAGCAGATCTTTTCTGAAAGCAAGAATTTTTCTATTATGTTTTTCCCGTTTAATGCATTCTAATCTCCATATGAATTGTTGGGCTATAGGGGAGTTTTATTGTTGAAATACATAGAATTTCCTCTCTAATACATAGAATTTCAGTTTCTGCCTAACAGAAAAAGCTGTGCTGCTTTTTTTCTCCTACTTCAATAGCACCGAATAGAGAGAGCTGAACTGACTAGACAGTTGTCAAAATCTGCACACTTCACGTTGGGAAATAAGTGTACCATGTTCTGAATCTCAGTGCTTCCTTGCATGAAAATGACAACAAAGTCATTAACTCAAGCAGGTGCCCTATTTCAAATGCCTTTCAACTGATAATTACCAGTTGAATAAAGAGGTAGAAGTATGAATACTAGAAGTTCAAACATGAAGCAAAATCTATATGTAAATATAGATTTTGATCCTAGCATTATCTAGAAAAAAATCCATTACCTCTCGTCAAGGGAGAAAAACTTTCTTTTTGAAAGATAAAAACATGCCATTGCTTTACCTCTATCTTAATAGTAAATAAAAAACAACCACACCAAGTTGGTAAGCACATTTATACATATGCTCACACTAAAGCCTTGGGAAATAATATTACTGTATGACAAAGTCTTGCTGGAATACAAACCCACACATAGCTTGGTGAAAAGATTTTACGCATTAGTCATTAGCCAGGCAAACCTCATTTATAACAGTTTTACTGGACCTGTTTTTAATCACGGTCCACACAGAAGTACAGTGAAGATAAAGCCTTCAAAGCAATGAGTGGTTTTAGTTAAGCTTCTTATAGTTCTTGAGCAATTGCTTAGTGCATCAGCTCTTTACATATTCAAAAAATGGTGTTTATGGGGTCACTCTTTTTCCTGCATAAACAAGTCAATGAGAGTCTAGAACTGCCTATTACTTTTGTGAAACAAGAGTCTCTTTCTCCCTTCAATGCTCATCATCCTTTCCTAAAGTTGCTCTACAAATTTTCCTTGTTCTTGCAGGATCTAAATTTTCATTGAAAACAATTTTAAAGTGGAGCAAATAGAGAAAAAAATAACGATATAGTATGTCTGCTGCTATATCATTTACTTTTAAAGCACTTTGAAATAGGATTAGCATGTATTCCTTTTGGTTTATTTATCTATTTTAAGTTGGTTGAGTCATCCAGACTTAAGATTCTGTGAACAGAATCTATTGGGATTTCTCCAGAAAATTGTGTCATATTGTAAAATAATAATAATCAAAAATAATAGCAACGGAATGGAACAAAGTCTGCAACATTTTTCAACTATATAGTAATTACAAATGAGCAGAATACTTGCAGGTTTTTTTGTTTATTTCATGTAAAAACTTCCTGGTATCACAACTCAGACTATGCAGAACACCAGCAGTAGATTTGACATTAGTTGGGTCAACTATATGAGTCCGAACACAGCAAAATCCAGTTATCTAGTGCCTGTGGATTTCCTACTACCAAACATTCCTTTTGTTTCAAAAATTAACTTCTGGAAGTAGCAAGCATTGAACAAGTCAATTTTGCACCTACTGATAGCAGCAAGCTTCAGATATGCACAACCTTCACAGTCCTTAGAGGATAGGATTATTACTGTGGCAATTACTAGGAAAAAATATCATTCACTTATTTTCACACATATTTGCCCGCTGTTTTATGGACCGTGATCAGAATATCACAGTATATAAAGAGTAAAAAAGGTTACTATGTAATACCCTTTATATGCCCATTAAATTATGTTTACTTACAATGGGGCCAGGTGGGCCTTGTGGGCCTTCCCCTCCTTTAAGACCTGCAGGACCCTAAAAGAAAAAAAAAAAAGAAAAAAAAAAAAGAAAAGAAGAGTTATTTTTTGCAACATATGTAACAAAGAATGTAAAATTCTAGGACAAGGAACTGAATAAATTCCTTCTTGGCTTATAGCCAAGATACCGTTGGTACTGTTGGTTGTGTTCTCTTATTGCATTCATTTTTAGGCACAGTAGAAGGTTTAATGAAGTAGGAGTGCTAATTCACTCTTCTCCTGTGTTCTTCTAAACACTGCGCCAGCTGCTGCACTGCTCATATCATACCTGAGCTCCTGGAAGGCCTCTTTCCCCAGGGAAACCACGGAGACCTGCTGGTCCATCTTTCCCAGGAATACCTTGAGGGCCCGGGTCTCCCTGTGAAAAAACAAATCGATTAAATAGAAAATTTTTAAATGCAAATATTAGTCATTAAATGAGCAGTGAAAGAAATGAAATACCAGACATGGATTTATTAATGACAGGAAAAGATTACACCCTCGCCTATTTATCCACCAATTCTTTTATGCTCTTCACTACTTTATCAATATGTTTAAATTTATAAGAAGATTTGACAAAATACAGTATTAGGTATAACATAAAACATAGCAAAAACATATAGCGAAAAACATAGCAAAACATAGTATGTTTTGAAATATATATTCATAAAAAAGTTACAATGTACATTTAAAATGAACTATGTAACCACTATATTTCCGCAGTAAAAGCATTTTTATTATTATTATTAGAAAAAAATGGTAATTATTGGTTCAAAGAGAATTCTCATTGTTTCAAATAGAGCAGAAGCAGCTCTGAAATAGGAATTTTCCAGTCTTCGTTACTGAGTTAAAAGTGTAAATCATAATTTTATTCTGATATGATTCTGTATGTTCTAGGACAAATAGAAATGTCATCATTTTCTCTGTTCCCCCCCATTTCTTTCTTGAAGCCACATCCTACCTTAGCACCTTCTTTTCCTGCAGCACCTGGGAGGCCTTGTTCCCCTGGTGGGCCAGGAGGACCAGGATGACCTCTTTCCCCGATCGGGCCAGTTTCACCAGTAGGACCCTAAGCACAAAAGTTAAAAACTTCCATCATCTTGAGGTATTTAATGGGTTTTGCTGGGGAAAGGAGGGAGGAGGAATCTTAATATCCAGCTGTTTTGAGTATCCGTTACAGAACAATATGTTCACTGGTTAGCATACATTCCTCACCTTCCCCTCCAGGCAAAGCTGACTTACAAAATATCTTTATGCCATGAAATAAATCTTTCATTGCATTCTGCCTGCAGACACAGCTGTACTGCTTCCACAGAGCAAAATCCTGACCTTACTCCTTAAGCAATGAAATACACTGCTTTTGCACATGAGAGGACTTTACAGAGAGGACAGTGGACATGCCTTTGCCTGTCTTGAAGCACTGCTGTTTTTCTGAATAACATGAACAATATGAAGGTAGGAGAGTTGAAAGATATCCAATATTTTTACTGCAAATAAGTAAAATCAGATTAAATAGTGAATCTCTCTACAGTCCAAAAACGACCAAAATTTGGCCTTTGACTAAAAAGCCACATAATGTATTGTTCCTTCTAAACTGATTATTGTTAGAGATCTCATTCTGCATTCTTGACTTCTGCAAACCATAAACTTTATGATCAAATAAAGACAACATGACATATAAAAATTGGAATAGTAATCCCAATGTTTTTATATTTTGTGGAATCATTGACTGCTAAAGGACATCTTTCTAAAACTGTTATATATATATATATATGTATATATATATATTCACGCTTCTGAAGTTGATATATCAATCAATATCTTCTTTTTAATACAGCTTAAAGCTGCCTGATGCAGCAGCTATAACATAACCATTAAACATTAGTATTATAAAGTTAGATAGAAAATCAAATGCTGTACCTGAGGGCCAACAACACCACCAGGACCAGGAGGACCAGTTTTCCCTTGGAAACCCTGAGAAATAACAAGAATAAGTTATGTTACTCAGCAGAAAATTCAGAAGAACAAAACTACTATCTGTGCTGAAATGGATAAAGGGCAATTCTGTGTTACCTCCTTTTCTTCACAAACTAAAACTGCAACACACTTTTTTATTGCGTGTACTTAAATACTGATTAATCTTTCTTAGCTCGGTCGTTTCCAGTCAGTCTAAGACTGCACTACAGTGAAACTACCTGTCACTTTTACAGATCTCTCTAGGTGAATGTGATTAGCCTGAATGTCTGATGTAGCTAAAAGACAGCCGAAAGTACATTTTACATATATATATGTAAAATTTATGAACCAAAGTGAAATGGAACTTTTTTTAAGGAAACACACGGACGGTGGGTTGAGCTGGAGAGGCATTAAAGATAAAGAGATGAGGAAGAAAGAAACCAGAATGAAATAGAGAGTCAAAGAAGATGAATGGAGAGATGGTAAAGAGAGCAGCATGAATGCAAAAAAAAAAGGATGAGGCTAATGAGAAACTATGATAATGACAGAAGAGTGAGAAGCAAAGAATAGATAGCGAAAGTTTTGGGGGCAATTTTCCAAAAAATTGAGAAATTTTATAGAATTTGCATGCTCTCATCAAGGTCCCCAGACTTTGCCTAGAATTTGCCAATAAGCTGAATGACAGTCTGGCTTTCAGTAGTCCTGGTTGCCTCTTGCAATCCCGCTATATCATGTCGTTCACACACATTATAAGTGTGTTGCATGAAGATGGGAGAGAGCATTTAGTGCTTTATCACATCCAGGGTCCCACATACAGTCCCATACATTCTATATTGTCCCCTTTCTCTGCTCACCTGTGTAAGGACAAAGGTGTCATGTGGCCCATATTTGTTATAGATGTTGGGCCCTATTCAGCATTCCTCAGGATACAGTCTCACTGATGTTAAACCTGTTCCATCAGACCTGGTTTAGGCTTTTATATCTTCCTCCAGCCAGATTTTATAGCAGTTCAGTTTTGCTATAACTCTTTAGTCCCTCTCGCTCAGATCTCTGAAGTGATCTACATTATGAACAAAGACCAAAGAACCTCTTTGCTCTCCAGGCTCGATATCAGAACTGACACAAATAGAATTGTTCATCTGTTCATTCCCTTACTCAGCCAAAACTACTTCTGAAGCCTATTGTAAGGAAAGAAAAAGGAATGCTGAAAATAACTCATTTCCTCAAAGTGCCCCGAGAAGACCTTCTATTTCGAGGTTTGCAGAACACATGAAGCCTTTCCAGTACATTCAATAACATCCTAAGAGTTCTTCAAAAATGTGTAGTATTAAACAAATTGTGGTAGTCTATCAGTTCCTTACATACACATGAATAACACCCTCCTTTTCCCCCCCCAGTATTCCTTGCGATAGATTATGTAATAAAACTGAATTTATTTCAGTAAGAAATAACCAGGCCCTTGATTAATTCTAGTATATGAAATAGCTACTACATTTCTATGTCTACAGACTTTCATAGACATGAAACACTAAATTCTTGCATAATATCAGACAACTTAGTTATCTCCTGAATTGATGCCTCCTGCCAATCTGTGGATGACATCACTGAAAATGATTAATCATGATAGTATTGTTCCTATCTCTGGACTTCTAACACACACTGGCAGTTTTTCAAAGGTTTACTGTGAGAAAACGTTATAGCCTTTTTTCTTCTAATATTTACTTCAGTAGCGCCCAACATATATTATTATTCCATAGGCAAGCTGCAGAGCGCAACCTAGGAATTTAGGTTAACAAGTTAACACAACTGTAATGACTATAAAAAGGGTAAAAAATACTTCTCATTTTAAAAAGTCTGGTTTTCTACAAAAACTGCATCCATGATAAACTGTGTGACACTGTGTGTGTGTGTGCGTGTACTGAAACACTTAAAATAATTGGCCTGGGTACACATACAGACAGGGCAGTAAACAATGCTGCAGAGTGGTATTTGCTTTTGAATTATTCAAGTTTTATATCAGTGCAAATCTACTAACTCCAAATGAGATCCACAGCACCAAAGTAGTGATTAAACCCAGAGGGACCTGATCCAAACATCACAAAGAGGCAGAGTCACTAGCTTTATTGCATTTTGCATCTTCCATTTCTAGTTTCTTGTTTCAATAACCAAATAATAAAGGGAAAATAGTAACTGTGTTTTTTTTTTTCTTTTTTCTTTTTCTCTTTTTAGACTACAAAACAGTTTGAGCTTCCTCCATCTTAAACAGTGGTTCAGGTAGCTTCTAATGGCACAAAAGACTAGGAATACCCAAAACAGGTGTCAGAAAAAAAAAAAGCATTATTCATCAAGAGATGACTGTAACTTTAATTTGCCAGACACATATGTTTTAATGAAGTATGCATATTCTCTTGTTTATACAATTAAAATAAACTAGTTATTGCAGTTATAGTTCCCTTAGAGAGTATCTCATTTTTATTAGAAATTATTTTCAATTTAATAAATACAGTAGATTTCTAGTCAAGCGGAACCCTAAACATACTCTATATGCTGACACTTCTCTCTAAATTAATCGCAGTCTTTCTCTAGTTCTGAAGAACTAAGCAAGAATCTTGTTTTATTTCAGTGATACATTAATAAGGTTTGGCACTACAAAGGTATTTTTTTTACAAAAAGTGATTGCACTAAAAAATGTTACATGTTAATTTTCTTTTTTTCATTATGCTGTCAGAGTTTATTCACTGTGATTTTTAAGATTACCCTGTTTCAAAATTTGTCTTGGTTTTGGCTGACTGAATCATTCTTGATCCTACCTTCTGAAGGAGTTGGCTTTTAAGTTGCATAGCATAGCAGCTTAGCATTATTAATATATTTTAATATGCTCTGTTACATGACATCCAGTGAGAAAAGAACCATATAGTAATTGCCTGGCAAACCTTTAGTAAAGTTCATACCTGAGTATTAAGTTTTCTTACTTTTACACCTACTTAAGCTCCCAATAACATTACTAGCAGGGCATAGTCAAGAATAATCTCATCCTTACAGCACAGAAACAAAATAAACCTATCCCAAGCCTAAGCTACTAAGCCATAAGAAAGCCACAGTCTTGTTATCTCTCAGTCCCAGCCTCGTCCCTTTTTCATGCAAGTTGTCTCTATAGCTTTGGTCATGAGCATATGACTTTAGCAGGTTTACAGGACCAGCACAGTAGGGTTCATTTACTTACCGTCTCGCCGCGTTGCCCTGGATGCCCAGGCAGGCCATCTTTTCCAGGTGGGCCCTGAAATCGAAAAATAAAGAAACCTGAGCATTTCCCAGCCATTCTCAGTGTGCTACTAGCAATAAGAATCTTCTAATGTCTTCATTTTTTTTCAGGACAGTCTCCAGCACAGCTTAAGTGCTCTCATATAGGTGGGCCCTGAAATTGAAAAATAAAGAAACCTGAGCATTTCCCAGCCATTCTCAGTGTGTTACTAGCAATAAGAATCTTCTAATCTCTTCATTTTTTTTCAGGACAGTCTACAGCACAGCTTAAGTG
The DNA here is from genome assembly GCF_000705375.1 of Tinamus guttatus. The sequence continues at coordinate 65,268 of NW_010587139.1, read as the reverse complement.
CTCTCATACCAGCTACACACGATTTTAACATTTTCCTTGCTTTGTTTCTTCCCTGATGTGCATTAAGAGTTTGCAGAGAGATTTCTGAGTTGCAATATGCAGGCACAACCAAAATGGATTTCCATAGTTTCAGAAACCATGCAAAGTCCCTACACTTCTCCTTCACTTCTCTTTTCCAGTTAAAGCAAAATAAAGCATGAAGAGAGCATGTGTGAAGGTGTAGGTTTTGATGCTGGAAGTAAAAATAGCAGATACTTGGGTTAAAAAAAAAAAAAAAAAAATCACAGTTCCAGTGAGCACAGTGAGGCTCACAGGAATTTTATGTACACTGAGTATTGCTCTCTACATCTAACTACTTGCCTTTCTTCCCACCTTGTGCCCCTTCCAGTAGCCATTGGGCATACATTATGCTGTATTTTTAAGTTGCTGAAAGATGCCAACTCTGATTTTTGCACCAAGCTTGCACTGGAAGTAGATTTTAAAAAAATTCTTAGTACTCCTAGCTTAGTAATTCCTATAGGTTTCTTTCCAGCAAGGTCATCACAAAACGTGAATTTCTTTTGACGTCATAACATGCCAATTCTTCTAAAGATTTTGCTTGTCTACTCTGTACAAGGTACTCAAGGGAAATTTAATCGGATTGAGAAAATAATAGAATTCGCATCCTCAATGAACAGGTAAAGATCTAACTAGGGAATATAAATATTTTTTCTTCAGTTTGTATTGGTGTCGTGTCTGGTTTTCTTGTACACAATCATGGATTTTGGGAGGACTGTTTTCTGTCATTCATCAATAAAGATCAAAGCTGGATCTAGAACTGCTAAAGTCTTGAATTAGTAAATACAACAGACCTAACCCAGACAAAAGGGTTTTTATATAAATACATTTATGAACCAAGAAGTATATGAAAGGTAGTATACTTTTTACAGGATAACCTCAAATGTGCTACTTCTACTGTGCATTTCTATTACTAATGAATGTCTTCTTCCTCTGCATTTTTGTTAAAGACTCTTATGTTCAAAGGAAATAAACATTTAAGAAAGATATTCTGCCTTCTCTTTAACTCAGCCTGTCACCTGAACTTTGGCATTAAGTAGCTTGCAGTTCAGTATATGATGTTGAAAGTCAGTCATATAAGCTTTCCCAGTTGTATAAGCTCAGCCACTGTTGTGAATATCCAAGTGAGTTCTTGTCATAACCTTAAAGCTCCATAAACTTGGAGGAAGTTTGCCCATTTATAATCTATACACAAAATGACACTTAAATAAACCTTCAAATATTAACTTCAGAAACACTGTATGAAAAATAACATTCTTGCTTTGCATATATTTATTTAGAAAGATACTTACTGGAGGTCCTTTTGGTCCAGGGAATCCAACCGGTCCCTGAGGCCCTTGTGGTCCCTAGTATTAAAGGCAACCAAAGAAATAAAGTTTTATTCTAGCCACCATGAAACCAGACTGAGAAGTTTGCTTCAGTAGGAAAATATATGAACACTGTAGATAATATCTGGCTACATGCATAAAGCCTGCTCTATATTGCCATAAGTATTAGTCAAATAGAGACAGATTGACTGAATTTCCTGAAAGCAATATTGCCTATATGGGACTATAGTTAGAGAAAAACTACTTGTATAGACTATTTTTGTTTCTGAATTCTGAATTGTGCACAATAAAAGAGGAGTTAGCTGGGAATAAAAAACATTGTTTTGTACATTGCAAAAAGCATGGAAATTAATTCATAGCCTGTTGGTCTTTGTAGACTTTGATGCCAACACCCATCCTTCGCAGTTCTTATACTTGATAATACTTCAAGCCATTTTGACAATAGCACAAAGTACTTCCAAACACAGAAAGCTTTCCGGAGTGACTTGCTTTCAGTGAAAATAGTTCAAATAGCTGAAAAAAATACGACACATGAAATTTCTATTTATATAGTTACGCAAATGTGTGCATATCTATATATATAGATACAACTTTCAGGTGGCATGTTTTTAGAAATCTATTTAGAGATGATCATGTGAGTTAGCAGATTGTGTATGTATACGTACATGTATACATATGTATTTGCACATACATATTTACAAAGTAGAAACTTACACAATCACTTCTAAAGTTCTCACTAAAAGAAATGGAGACCAGCTCTCAAAATTTGTTGCTAATACGATGAATGGAATCCAGTGTCAGGTTACTGAAAGAATTTGTCCTGTTTAATTTTTTGTGTGCTAAGCCAAAGAGGCGCAACCTGAGAAATCTCACTTTATTCTATGTGGTCCCAGAGCAAAGCCCTGTACCCAGGTCACACAGTGAAAGACTTGTGCTGTTGTAGCTGGCATACGATGTGTGGTTTTACTAAGACATCAGCTGACAAAATATGTCAGAAATGCTGTTTTGAAGTTTAATGCAAAGCCCTGAAGTGGGAGGCTACATGCCCCAAGTCGTGCTACCTCTTTTGCTCCTCTGATAAAGTCCTGACTGTGCCGGGTCCGAAAGCCTCATTCACTGGAGCTGGCTCAGGGCCTGAGTGTGGCTGCCTCTCACAGCAGGGAGAGGACTCCCTGTTTCCAGCCTGGGAGAATCACTTTTATTTTATCTCCCCAAAGGGATGGCACATACTTGTTCCATCTTGCCACCACAACTTGCAAAAAGGCTCCATTTTTTTTGCTTGTTTGCTTTTTGTTTCTGTTGTCTCTGTGAGTAAATGACTTTTCCTCCTTTCTGGGTATAACAGGAAGCATAAACATTCGCCTCTCAAAATGAAGGAGTCTTATACTCCTTCAATAGGAAAACTATTAAAACTGAGTCAGCTACTTTAACAAACATACAAAAAAAAATAGTCCTTCTCAGGAACTGGGTAATAAGAGCAGAACCCAAAGATTTTCTATTATAGGCACTTTTTCATAAATTCCTGTTTTACTTTGCTCTACATATCTTAAAGTCTTTAATGAAAAGACTTGCACTTTTTAAAATTCATAATATGACTTACAGATTCCAAGCTAGCAGGATGATGGATTACACAAGGAAAAAAAGCTCTAAAATACTAACAGCATGTTATTATGTTTATACTGTCTATTTTGTTATTCGATTTCATTGCAGCAGTAGTCATACAAGAGATTTTTTTAATACTTACATGTCAGATACCTGAAATTGTCTAAACTGACTAGAAATGAGTTATAATTTTTGGCTGCTTCTAGAAAGGAAATGGACACTTTGCACTAACATGGCACGAGTGGCATGAGATGTGTTTCTCTGTGGCACTTCATCTCTTGCTTTGATCCATTTCTCTCTAGGAATGCCCTCATCTGCTCACTGTTTTCTGACCCTCTCTCCCAGCTCCTCTTCATCAGAACCTCTTCAGGTTCTGTGTCCCAGTTCCTCACAGTTTGCCTCTGGTTTCTTCCTCAGTCTAAAGCGATCTAAACTGCCTGACCTAGACTGGTACTTGCTCTGCCTATTTTTCACACCCAGTATCTTAATTCACTCATTTCTCCCTTGACTCCCAACATCTCTCCTACACTGCCACATCACTCCTGTTT